>JAJONR010009269.1:0-12701 GCA_029582245.1 Solanum etuberosum
ACACTTCTGGAACAAAACAGATACAATAAATCCTATATTTCCTTGCATAGAAAACACATTATCTTTTCACTTCACAACCAATGCCTTACCCCCCCCCCCCCCCCTAGTTATTTGCATTCAGCTACCTCAAAAAAATTCAAAATCATAGGAAAAAAAATTCACCTTTTGAAATTGAGTTTACGAGCAGTCAACAATGGTAAAACAATGTCGTGGTTGTATTCCAGAAAGAAATACTATATCATAATTTCGGATTGCACAAAATAAGATTTTCTCATTGTATATTAAAATATTGCTTACTATACCTCTTCAACAGCCTTTTCTCGTAGGCGTTCCGATAACCTTAATGCCTTGATCTCCGCTTGAGCTTCTGAGAGTTCCCGGTCCTTATCTGAAAGAAAACGACCTGGTATCATTCACTACAAGGAAACGAGAACCAAATCGGAGTTGGATCCAGCTGACATTACAAACCTCTGACTTCATTCTCCAGTCGATTTAGCTCCAACTTCACCGGATCCGACCCGTGGAGCAGGTTCATGAACTCGTCGGCGTCGAGGCTGGGCCTCACCACCGACATCCTTCTCCTGGAAGTACCCTTTCCTCCTCCCGACACTGTCGGTGTAAGGGCAACTTCATTCGTCGCCGGTCTCGCATTGCCGGTGTTCTCGCCGGAAGTCATCTCCGGCGTCTCCATCACACTTCCATCCTCCGCCATTTCGATCTGTGTAATTTTATCCTATCTCACATCAAATTGAAAACATATAGATACTAAAGTAACTGGCAGAGTATATATTTATTTATTTATTTGAAGATAAACTCATGTGCTACTAGTGTGACTGTAGAGTTGAGAAAGCTTCCTTCCCCTCTCTCTCTCTCTTCAGTTGCTCAACCCTAAAATCAAACTGATGTATGGTGTTGTGTTACAGTGCTGATGAAAATTGAAATGCTTTATGGTTTCTTCTCTTTCTACAAATTTGTATTACTCCTACTCTATCTCATATCTCATTGAGAGAGAAGAAGAAGACTGTTTTTGTGACTATTCTGTTTTTTACCTCTTTATCATATTTGAATATACTACTACTAAATTTATCAAAACCATTTTATACATTTCATGTTTTTATTTAATGCACATTTAAATTTTATGTTAGCTTAATAATCTCCCTAAACTTGATAATTTAATACTCTTCAATATGAATGTGCATTACTCTCGGATTAAATCGAAAAATCAAATCAAATTTTATGTTGGATTGTTTTTTCTGTTTAGAATTAACTAGGAGTTAGTCACTTTTGTCCCTTTTCAATTATTGTTTTTCATTATGATTAAGTTTATATTTTATGTTTGGCTATAATGGGTGTACTTATAAGTATTGTATTTTAAATTTTACTTTTGATTTATATTAGAAGTATATGTGAGAGATTTAATATTATTACGTCTCCTAGTATATTTATTTATTTTCAAATTGCAAATATAACTATGATTATGTTATAAATTAATAACATAGACCGAATAATCAAATCGAAAAAATCCAAACTAAACCAAATTTATTTTGGTTCGGATCGAATTACACTTTTTCAAAACCAAAAAATCGAAAGCGAATTAGTATAAAACCAAATCAAAAGCCGAAAGCACACCCCTACTCTTTAATGCTAATGTGGCAAATAATGTATTTTTCACCTTAATTGTCACGTTTTTACTATAATGATTTATTTATTCTAATTGTATTATTCTTTGTTTTTTTAAGGGTCCGTTTTGTCATGAGATATGAAATTATAATATGAAATCATGAGATGAAATTGTAGTTTTGTTTGGACATGCAATTTAGATTTTTTATGCGGTATGTTTTCTATGAAATCATAATATAAAGAAGAAGATCAACAAATTATCATAACATTTTGATAATTTGGAACCAATAAGGAACCACAGAGAGGTTGATTTTGGCAGTGTCGTTGCACAAGAGGATCAAGAGACACAATAACACTTGATAAACTTAGTTGCATCAAGAGTTGAGCCAACATGTTTTTCATCATTTGTTGCTCTTAGACTTGACGACATTTTTTCAAAAATTTTCTTTATAATAAATTGAGAGTCATAAAATAGAGGGGGGAAATTACAAAGGTCATGCAATTTCACGATCTCAATAATTAAATTGCATGACCGTTGTATTTTTTTCCCTCTATTATGTGACTCTCAATTTATTATAAAGAAAATCTTTGAAAAATTGTCGTCAAGTCATGAAAAGACTTTCTCATAGCACAACTAATAATGAAAAATATGTTGGCTCAACTTTTGATGCAACTAAGTTATCAAGTGTTATTGTGTCTATTGATCCTCTTGTGCAACAACAATGCCAAAATCAACTTCTCTTTGGTTCCTAATTGCCTCCAAACTATCAAAATGCTATGCTTATTTGTCCATCCTTTTATTTTACCATTAATGTATATAAATTATTACTTTTCAAATAATTTACTACTTTGTCTAAATTAATAAATAGGGATTGTAATGACCTCCATGTCATTTCTGTGTTTATGCATCATGTTCATCGTTTAGAGCTTTCCTGTAGCGACCTCAAGTCATTTCTGACTTGCTGAGACTGATAGTTCGGTCACCTGGTCGTTCGTTTAGTTTTTATGTGAGTTTTAGCATTTTGGAGCTTCTAAACCTTGAACAGTCATTTTTTAATATAAGTTCAAGAAGATGACCTTCGAATCTAATTTTGTCATTTTATCAGCTCCGGAAGGGTCATTTTAGGCTAGTAGCATAGTTGGCACGATTCTCGAGACTTCTAGTGTGAGTATGTGCGATTAGGCGTTTTAACTTTCAAGTTAGGACCTTAGTTTGACTTCAGTCAACATTGTGGTTAAAGAGCTCGGATGAGAATTCTGTCAGCGTGGTTAGCTTCGGAATGTTGAGTTTGCTCTAGAACGACCCTTCGTTTAGATCTCGAGGCTTCCGGGCTAATTTCGAGCCCCCTTGTGGATTTTGGCTTGAAATGGAACTTGGGTGTGGGACCCACTTTTCATCGAAACGATCTCAGATGGAAGTTTCGATGATTCTATTGAGTCTGGAATGCTGAAGTCGATGGGATAGCATATTTCGTTTGTGCACACGGGGTTCCGAATGAATCCTGGGCACCCCGTCGGAGTTTTGGTGCCTCAGCACATCAGCTGATAGCTGGTGCAGCTCAGGGCCTGCCCTGTGTTCACGCGCCTAGAGCCGCGTTCGCTGACGGCTGGCACCCTGGCAAGCGCGTTCGTGGGCGGTAGTTGACCTAGCCTGCGCGTTTGTGCCAAGCTGCCATGTTCGCGTGTGGCAGTTGGTCTGTCTAGGCGCGTTCACGTGACCCCTCTGCATTCGCGAGGGCTAGCCGCCTGGCCTTTTAATTAAGACCAGTCGCGAACTAGCCTTGGTTCCAAAGTTCATTTGGCGATTTCTCCTTGGTTTTGAGTCGGATTTTGGTGATTTGAAGTCATGTGTGTTCGTTGGAAGTGTGGCTACACGTAGTGGAGTGATTGAGTTTTGTTGAGGAACCTCTGTTTGAGGTAATTTTGGTGTTGAAGGTGCTTCCCTTCCCTTATTTGAGCTTATTTTTGGGATTTATTTACTTGTTGTTGTGTTGGCTGTTTTAGGCCTCGAATTGTGTTCAATTTTTGAACACAAGTTTGAGGATAGTTTATGGACTCTTGACGGAGTCTTCCGAAAATTTTGGCATGGTCCCACAAATCCTGTTTGACTCTAAAATTGGTCATTTCCATTTTATGTTATTTTAATGTCTAAATGATCGTACTAACGTTGTGATCCTATTCTTTATAGCATGGCAGCATTCAGAGGCTGTTCAAAAAGGAAAAATCTCCAGCCTTGTAATTTGGAGCACGTGCAGTCGGTCTACAGGTAGGATACGACTTCCTTTGTAATTTGATTGAGCATGAATGTGTGAATTCATGATGATTAGTGTGAATTGGGGGTGGGTACCTAGTTATTCTTGCTTTCCTTCCTAGACACCATGTTTTAGGATTCAGCGCCAATGTTTCGAGGGTAGTACCATGTTAGTTAGGGTTGTATGTGTGTTGTAGCATGCTATGTGATTTACTTGTGTTATTACTTATTTTCTGAAGCATGTTCGGCCTTAGCCAGTGATAGACTAGTGATGCCTTAGACCCGTGAGCCTTGTAGCTTTATATGTCTCCAACGTTGTTTTGGATGGGCCAGGTCCTTGTAGACTAGAATAGTAGACTTGGGTCTGATAGTATTAGCCTTAGTTTAGGCGTTTATGTAGCTTCTTTTCCCTTTCTATCTTCGCTCCCTATTTTTGTGACTCTGATGCGTTACCGGAGGTTGTGTGCTTTCTCGGGATCGAAGTCCTTTAGGCTTAGATCCTTTTGTGATATCTTTGGGAGTGGATGATCCATAGTTGTCACTCCCCGAGCCTACACCCCGGGCGGGACTGGCACTCGAGAACCATTGCTGGCCCCAAGTGAACCCTTGGCTTGGCTTACTACTCAGCGGAAGACTTACTCATGATAAGATACTTTAAAAAGTAAACTGAACTGCTCAATAGATAACTTAGAATGTATTAAATAACATTCAACTTAGCCAAAGTGGCAACTCAAGATTCAAGATAAGCCAATAACAAGGTAGTGACAAATGAACTAACTGTCTTTCTATGAAGCTTCTAAAACTGGGAGGGATGTCGGGACAAGACCCCCCCCGATGATCCTAACAACTGAAAACTACTAAAGCAATGTAAATAGGGATCCTCCGGAAAGTAAGGAGGCTCACCACAAGACTCTGAATGCTCAACTGGATCAACGAAGCGCTGGATGCTGATTCTGATTACCTATATCTGCATCATAACAACGATGCAGGCCAAATGGCGTCAGTACATTGAATGTACGAGCATGCGAGGGGAATACTAAAACAAGACATAAGATTGAAAGGAACTGAAAGAACATACCTGGCTCAACTCAACTCAACTTAACTCATTTCAATATAAAGCAATAATATGGGTGCAATATAAAGAAATGCTTTTAAAACATGGATAAAAACTCTGTGTATTTAAAAATACAATAATAACTCTGTATGTATGCAAAGATACAATATAAACTCTGTTTGTATATAAAAATACAAATAACTCTGTATATATAAGAATACAAATAATAACTGTGAGAGTTTCTCTAACCGACAACCATCAATTAAGAGCTATGTGATGATTCAACATTTTGCCTCACGCTGCCAGGGCCGTCCTATGCCTTGCCAAGGGCGTAGAACCTAACTACTAAGTGGATCCACTAGTCTATGCTAAAAAGCACTAAGGAATCATCTAAAAAGTATGACCCTTTTCAACCCATGATGACTACATGGTTTATGGGGGCTGGGAGTTGTCTGAACTCTCCCCCATATCGGTGCTCAATACTACTCCCATAATATAATACTAGCTCATATGTTTAAAAACATAACTTCTTTCTGTGGTTTGAGATAATTGCTCAAAACTTAGCTCAAAGGCTCTTCTTGGAAATCAAAGTTTCCTCTCTTGCTTAATTCTGAAAGCATTTACTATTTATTGAAAAACTAGCTCAAAGGCTCTTTTGGAAATCAAAGTCTCCTTTCTTGCTTAAATGTGAAAACATTTACTCTTTGGGAATACATAGTTCCGATATACTCTTTTTGAAGAAATGAACTTTAATCTTTACTCTTTACTCAACTGAAAACTCAAGTCTTAAAACAAAGTTAAAATGTTTGTAAAAGACTTTTGGAAACTCTATGAACTTCTCTTGACTTGACTTTTAACTTTCCTTGAATTGAATTATGGATTCAAGGCTCATGATCCCATGTTATGGATGATTTCATGTTGTTTAGACGTACCTTAGAGGGTAGAAATCAACTAGAAAACTTAGGTACGTTGTTAGGGAACTCAAACGGAAAGAAGTGGAAAAAGGTAGACGACCTGTCGTCCTTGGCGCTCTGAGTGGCGTCGGGCGCCAGAGCTGAAATTTAAGAAGCAGGGTTGGGGCACACTGGCTGGCGCGGCCCCCCAGGGCCCTAACTTCAGACACTGATGTGGGGCGCACTGGCTGGCGCGACGCCCCACCTCCATTCCCAGAATTCTGACGATTTTTCTCGGTCGTTTTTCAACTCTAAACCCTCTAGATTCAATTGCCCCAAACACTTAGATTCAAATAAATAGTCAAAATATGCAAGAATCTACTCAAAACGTCACCTAATTTCATGAATTTAACTCAAGAATTTCTCAACAACTCCAACAATCAAGAACCCAATAGAAACTTCAAAGACATCCATCAAGAACTTAATTTCTATACTTTCAAGAACGTAAATTCACAGAAATAAATTATGATTGGCACGTGGGTTAACGAACCCAACGCTATGCGATCTCACATACCTCGTAGGGATCACCCCTTAACGAAATCCACAAGCCTAGCTTCAAGAACTTGACGATTCCTTGCCTCTTCTCCTCTTTTCTCCTCTTATTTTCTCTCCTCTCAAATCCCTAACTCTTTTTGATGAAGCGTAAAATGAACCAAATCAGTTTAGACCCCAACTTAATTACCAAAAACGAAATTAAATAATAGGGTAGTGAAAAGACCAAAGTACCCTTCTAAAATCTAGTTTTGACTTTCCTTATCTAGACAGCCCAACTTTAAATGGGCATATCTCCCTCATACAAACTCGAAAATGGCCAAACTCGATGGCGTTGGAAAGATAATTCAAAGATATTTCCTACGGTAGCTGGTAGCACACCTAACTTATTCTGAGCTAGGAGTTATTGATGTTTGAAGTTGACCCAAAACTCAAACTTAGCTTAACTTTGTCAAACTTTCCAAATTTGATTATTTCCAAAAACGGTTTCTTTCTAATTCTTGTTCTTTCAAATAACGGGGTGTTACAATATCTCCCCCTTGGGAACATTCATCCTCGAATGAGATTACTCTTAGTAGGCTAAGGTGTAAAATCTAACATCTTGCTCAAACACCCAACAAGCAAAACGTAAATACAACATGCCAGCTTAAAATAAATGCCAAGTAAAGGATTAGTAACTTAATTTGAAACTTCTCCGGATTCGAAGAGATGTGGGTATCTCTTCTTCATATCCTCTTCAGCTTCCCAAGTAGCTTCCTCAACAAACTGATTTCTCCATAGAACTTCGACTGATGCTACTTTCTTCGTCCTCATCTTGCGAACTTGGCGGTCTAGAATCTTAACAGTAATCTTCTCATAAGATAAGCTATCCTTGATACCAATATCTTCAGTAGGTATGATAAGTGAAGGATCGCCCATGCACTTCTTCAACATAGAAATATGGAATACCGGATGAACCGCTGCTAACTCTTGTGGTAGCTCTAACTCATAAGCTACATTGACAATCCTTTTGGATATTCTATAAGGACCAATATACCGGGGACAAAGTTTCCCCTTCTTGCCAAATCTCATAACACCCTTCATGGGTGAAGCTTTCAAGTAAACCCAATCATCTACTTCGAACTCTAAGTCTCTTCTCCTAACATCTGTATAGGATATTTGACGTCTCTACGCTGTTTTCAACCTCTCTTGAATAACTTTCACTTTCTTCATAGCTTGATGAACTAAGTCTGGTCCTATCAACTCAGCTTCACCAACTTCACACCATCCAATAGGAGATCTGCCTCTTCTCCCATAAAGAGCTTCATAAGGAGCCATTTGGATTCTAGAATGGTAACTATTGTTGTAAGAGAACTCAATGAGAGGTAGGTGATCATCCCAATTACTTTCGAAATCAATCACACAAGCCCTCAACATATCTTCTAAGGTCTTAATGGTGCGCTCTGCTTGACCATCTGTCTGAGGATGAAAAGCAGTACTCAAGTTCACCTTTGAACCCAAGCCTTTTTGGAATGACTTCCAAAACTGTGCAGTAAATTGTGCACCTCTATTTGAAATAATCGATACCGGAACCCCATGAAGTCTGACTACCTCTTGAATATACAACTTAGCACAATCTTCTGCTGAATGGGTAGTCTTTACCGGTAAAAAGTGGGCTGATTTAGTCATTCTATCAACAATCACCCAATTAGAATCATGTTGCCTGCGAGACCTTGGAAAACCTATGATAAAATCCATATTGATCATCTCCCACTTCCATTCCGAAAGTTCTATATTCTGAGCCATACCACCGGACCTTTGGTGCTCTACTTTAAATTGTTGGCAATTCGGACATTTAGCAACAAACTCTGCAATGTCGTTCTTCATACTATTCCACCAATAAACTTCTCTCAAGTCACGATACATCTTTGTGGAACCCGGATGGATAGAATATCTGGAGCTATGAGCTTCCTCCATGATCCTCTCTTGGAGTTCATCCACCCTTGGTACACACAATCTACCTTGATACTTCAATCCACCATCTCCCCCTTGTTCAAAAGCCATTACTTTTTGCTTATGAATATTTGCCTTCAATTCAAGCAAAATAGGATCTTGGTCTTGTTTCTCTTTCACTTCTGACACTAATGATGATTCAGCCCCATTCATCACCACTACTCCTCCTTCTGTGGAATCCATTAGTCGAACTCCTAATCATGCAAGTATATGCACATCTTTTGCTAACTCTTTCTTATCTTCCTCAAAATGGGCGGTACTACCCATAGACAATCTACTCAAAGCATCAGCGACAACAATAGCCTTACCTGGGTGATAAAGAATACTCATGTCATAATCTTTGAGTAACTCTAACCACCTTCTTTGTCTGAGATTAAGCTCTTTCTGACTAAACACATACTGAAGACTCTTATGATCGGTGAACGCATCTACATGAACACCATAAAGATAATGACGCCATATTTTCTAAGCAAATACTACGACAACCAACTCTAGATCATGGGTTGGGTAATTCCTCTCGTGAACCTTAAGTTGACTGGAGGCATAAGCTATAACTTTGTCATTCTGCATTAACACACAACCCAAACCAACTCTGGACGCATCACAATATACAACAAAGCCTTGCGTACCTTCTGGTAAGGTCAATACTGGGGCAGTAGTCAACCTCTTTTTCAATTTCTGAAAGCTTTTCTCACAAGCTTCAGACCATTGAAACTTAACTGTTTTCTGAGTCAACTTAGTCAAAAGAGATGAAATAGATGAAAACCCGTCGACGAACCTTCTATAATATCCAGCCAACCGCAAGAAACTCCTAATATCAGTTGGAGACGTGGGTCTAGGCCAATTCTGCACTGCCTCTATTTTCTGAGTGTCAACTTTAATTCCATCACCGGAAATAATGTGGCCTAAGAATGCTACAGACTCAAGCCAAAACTCACACTTAGAGAACTTGGCATACAACTCCCTATCCTTTAGAGTTTGGAGGGCTATTCTGAGATGGCTAGCATGATCTTCCTCATTCCTTGAATAGATTAGTATGTCATCAATGAACACGATAACAAACATATCTAAATAAGGCTTGAATACTCTATTCATAAGGTCCATAAACGCTGCAGGTGCATTCGTTAAACCGAACGACATGACCAGAAACTCATAATGACCATAACGGGCCCTAAAAACTGTCTTTGGAATATCACATTCTCTTACTCTTAACTGATGGTAGCCAGATTTGAGGTCTATCTTAGAGAAACAAGTGGCACCCTGAAGTTGATCGACGATATCATCAATTCTCAGAAGAGGATACTTATTCTTGATAGAAACCTTATTCAACTGATGGTAATCTATACACATTCTAATAAAACCATCTTTCTTTCTCACAAATAAGATTGGAGCGCCCCAAGGTGAGACACTTGGTTGAGTAAAACCTTTCTATAGGAGATCTTTCAACTCCTTCAACTCTGCTGGTGCCATTCTATATGGCGGAATGGATATAGGATGAGTATCGGGAAGAATATCTATACCGAAGTCTATTTCTCTCTCAGGAGGGACTCCGGGAAGATCATCTGGAAAGACTTCTGGAAACTCTTTTACTACTGAAACTGACTGGATAAGAGGTATCTCAACACTAGAGTCATTAACTCGGACTAAGTTATAGACACACCCCTTGGAAACTAACTTCCTCGCCTTAAGGTACGAAATAAAATGACCCTTAGGCACTGCTGAACTACTCTTCCACTCTATAACTGGTTCACTGGAAACTGGAACTTGACTACTCGAGTTCTACAATCCATTGATGCATAACAGGCATGAAGCCAGTCCATACCTAGAATGGCATCAAAATCTACCATATCTAACTCAACTAAGTCAGTCATGGTACTCTTGTGATTGACGAAAATTGTACAATCACGATAGACTCTCTCTACTAGAATAGACTCACCAACAGGTGTAGAAACACTGAATGACTCAAGAAGTTGCTCAGGAAGAACATCAAAATTCATCGCAACATAATGAGTTACAAAAGATAAACTCGCCCCTGGATCTAGCAAAGCATAAACATCAAAGTTAAAGACTTGGATCATACCAGTGACAACATCTGGCGAATCCTCTTGCTCTTGGCGACTAGTGATAGCATACAAACGGTTTCCTTCTACGCCCGCCCCTAAAGTAGATCCTCTAGATGCAGCTCTGTCTGGTGGAGCAACTGAAGAAGACTGGGTTCTATTGCCCCCATTACAATTACCCTGCCTGTTCTTAGGACACTCTCTCATAAAATGACCATTCTGACCATACTTGAAGCAACCAGTGGAGCCATCACGACACATCCCTGAGTGGCTCCTACCACACTTAGCACATCCAGGAGGCTTACTACCTCCTTGTGCCATACGACCCTGAAAATGGGCAGGTCTAGCTATGAAACCCTGTGAATTCTGACTATTGTACTTACCTTTGTTCCTTGGTGCAGGTGTACTAGCAGATGATGGAGCAGGTCCTTTCTGTTTCTGTTGGAAGGAAGACCGGTTCACATTATTCTTTTGCTGCCCGGACTCGTTCCATGATGTCTTAGCCCTCTTATTCTTAAACTATTCTCTATCCCTCAGCTTGTCCTCCTCAACCTGTTGCACATGGATCATTAGCCTTGCTATGTTCATATCCCCTATCAGCATAATTGCCTTGCCTTCCTTGCTTGACAGCTGAGACAACCCAACAACAAATAAACTCATCGTGCTCCTCATGTCAGCAACCATCTCCGGAGCATAACGGGAAAGTTGCGTGAACTTCAGACTGTACTCATGAACACTCATAGATTCCTGCTTAAGGGTAAGGAATTCTCGTACCTTTGCTTCTCTTAGCTCACGGGGAAAGAAGCACCCCAAGAAGGCCTCCTCAAAACAAGCCCAACTCATAAGTGGTGCACCCTCAGCTCGATTCTTCTTCCATTGATCAAACCAGATTCTAGCGACACCCTTCATTTGGTATGCAACTAGTTCCACCCTCTCAGTATCAGCAACATGCATAATTTCAAAAACCTTCTGAAGCTCTTCAATAAAGTTTTCTAGATCCTCTTTGACACTTGAACCAGTGAAGCTTGGATGATTCATCCTTATGAACTCACGGATACTTGAAGTATCAGCCCCTTTCTGTCGATTCTCTCTCTGTCCAACTTGATTGGTCACAGCTTGACTTAGCATCCGGATAGCTTCACAGAATTCAGCATTGGTGACCTCTCCTTGGGGTTGCACTCCTAGTACATTAGGTACCCCTTGTTCATGTGGTTCAACAGTCCTTCTAGCGGGACGACCTCTGACAGCTCTTCGTGGAGGCATGAGCTGAAAGACACGCGCAAGCATGAGCTAGAAAGAGACTTTTATAGAGATGCACTCTATCGCATAAAATGAGTATGAAAGAAGTGAAGGAATTTCCTAAATGTTGCAGCCTCCTAATTATAGATGTGGCACGCTTCACACCGATAACTAAGACTCTACAGACACGACTTCATAGATTCCCTAGGACTCTTGAACTCTAGGCTCTGATACCAAGTTTGCCATGCCCCGAGCCTACTCCCTGGGCGGTACTGGCACTCGAGAACCATTGCTGGCCCCAAGAGAACCCTTGGCCTGGCTTACTACTCAGCGGAAGACTTACTCATGATAAGATACTTTAAAAAGTAAACTGAACTGCTCAATAGATAACTTAGAATGTATTAAATAACATTCAACTTAGCCAAAGTGGCAACTCAAGATTCAAGATAAGCCAATAACAAAGTAGTGACAAATGAAATAACTAACTGTCTATCTATGAAGCCTCTAAAACTAGAGGGGATGTCGGGACAAGACCTCCAATCATCCTAACAACTGAAAACTACTAAAGCAATGTAAATAGGGATCCTTCAGAAAGCAAGGAGGCTCACCACAAGACTTTGAATGCTCAACTGGATCAACAAAGCGCTGGATGCTGATCCTGGTTACCTGTATCTGAATCATAACAACGATGCAGGACAAATGGCGTCAGTACATTGAATGTACGAGCATGTGAGGGGAATACTAAAACAAAACATAAGCTTGAAAGGAACTGAAAGAACATACCTGGCTAAACTTAACTCATTTCAATATAAAGCAATAATATGGATGCAATATAAAGAAAAACTTTTAAAACATGGATAACAACTCTGTGTATTTAGAAATACAATAATAACTCTGTATGTATGCAAAGATACAATATAAACTCTTTTTGTATATAAAAATACAAATAACTCTGTGTATATAAGAATACAAATAATAACTGTGGGAGTTTCTCTAACCGACAACCATCACTTAAGAGCTATGTGATGATACAACGTTTT
>JAJONR010009270.1:0-18931 GCA_029582245.1 Solanum etuberosum
TTGTTGTGGAGGATTGCACCAAACGTCTGTAGTTTTTGTGTAATTTGGAGGGCAGAAATTGGTGGCAGTTATAGTTATGATTTGGTCTGGATGGCATGCTTTAGGAGCATTGACACACTTTATTTGAAAGCAAGCTCCACAGGTAGATCCACTGTTAAAGAGTGCTGTGCTGAGTGCCGCTGTTTCCAGGCCATACCCTTGCTTGAATAAGTCTCCATAACCACAAGCTCCTTCTGCAATATAGTATTCAAATAAATTTGTTACAAATGTTAATATCTCTGTTATGAAAGTGTCAGGAATTTATTTATATTAGATTGGAGGGTGTACAGAAGAAAAATAAAAAGTAAAAATGAAAGTAGTAAAACTAAATGAAAATAAAATAAATATTTTTGTCAGTTTGAGTTTACTTACATTGTCGATCCTAAATCTGAATAGAAGAAGGCTACGATAGGTGAAACCTGATGGAAAATTCATTTTTGGTCTATATTTTGTAACATATCTCAAATCTATGTTATAGCCACGTATAATAAAAGATGGTGAACAACTTTCATTGATTTATTTTAAAAAAAATAAAATTCTAACTTCGTCACTGTCTCGACACAACAATGGTGTCTCGACAACATACATAAGTAATTAAGGTACAAGTATAACTTACGCATGGTTTCGTTACCACTCATGTCACCATAAAATGTAGCACGTGCATTATTCCATCCCTGTGCATCCAAATTTCCTTCTACCTCTTTACTTTCAAATGCTTCAACTAAAAAAATAACAATAAATGTGATAAACAAAATGAAGAAACTTTGGTGTTTGGCCATTTTAGCTTAAACTATTTTTTATCTAAACTAGTTTCAAGTCTCTTGGTGATTTGCTTTGAATAATACTTTTGCTATGGATATACTTATAGCCAAAATATTCACTATGAAATAAATTTCAGTTTTAGTTTTTTGCTAAAAGAATTGGGGGAATTAATTACTTCATTTGACTACGGGTTTATTGAGAAAAGTAGGATAAATGGAAATTTAGTGGTCTGTTACTCTATAGTCTTGGGTCTTTAATGTAATTAATTGTGAATTTAACATAATCAGATTAGTTGTAGAGGAAGTAAACTTAAAGTATCATAACTTATAATTGCGTAGTAAATATCGAAAAAAAAAACCTTAAAATTCATTTCACTTTCACATAGTCAAATGGGAAAAGAAATAGGCTTTGTCTTTATAAAAAAAATTAACAAATGATCTGGAAAAAAAAATAGGATACATATATAAGTATGTGAGGCATATCATAATGATTTAGCTTTTAGAAGAGATGAATTGATCATTTATGATGTTTTCTCAGTATGTTATACATATCATAATGATATTATGGAAGATTGAACTATTTTTTGATGGGGTGAACAAATTTTATGAGACTGTCAATGTATGATACATATCTTGTGAATATCATCAAAGACTATATACCTTTTTAATAAATAAATCAGTTTGCAGTATATATATATATATATATATATATACGGAAAATGGCCAAAAATACTCCTGAACTATCCGAAAAGGTTTGAATATATCGTTTATTCATCTATTGAGCTAAAAATATCCCTCAGTCTACTTTTTTGGTCCACTATTACCCTTAAAACTACTTAGTATTCTATAATATCAATCTAGCAAATAGGAGTACCATTATCAATATGATATCATAGATGACAATTTCATTCATTCCAAAAAAGAAAAAAACACTATTCAACTTTATTTGGAAAGGTTTAAATATACCCCTCATCCATCTATTGGGTTAAAAATACCCCTCAGTCTACTTTTTTGGTCCACTATTACCCTTAAAACTAACCGTCTTTTGTTTTTGAATTATTATTTCTATTAATTATTACGTGACATCTTTCTATTGGATAAATTTAAATATCAACCCATCAGATTTTTATCCTACCCACCCGACCCATACCCACATCCCTTAACCCAAACCCAATTAAAAGTTCCATCAAAAATAAAGATTGGATCGATCTCTTCTCTTCTCTTCCCCCTTGAACCTAATAACCTATTTTTCTTCTTCCATCTTTCGTATTAAGCAATTTCAAGATCAATTTCACCCTAAAGGTTCAGATTTTTAGTGCAATACTTCATTAAAGTTGAAGGATTCAAGTTGCAACATTAATTTTTGAAGTTTTGGAGTAGTTTTTTTTGGTAGAATTTAGGTATAGTTTTGCTGCTATTTTGATCGAGTTTAGGTGTAGCTTTGTAGCTATTTTAGTTCTAATTTCATTGACTTGCTATTCTTCAATATACTCTTGCAATTTTATAGTTTGGGTGAATTTGTGATGTTTAACAATGATAAGAATAGCTTTGAAATTTGAATTTGATTTTTCCAGAAGTGTAAAGTCATTTTGTGGCAGCATTGTGTGTCTATCTATGTATTATTTTTACTGAACTGTAAACACACTATGTTGTATTATTTTTCAAAAATCAATGTTGCAACTTGAATCCTTTAACTTTAATGAAGTATTGCACTAAAAATCTGAACTTTTAGGGTGAAATTGATCTTGAAATTGCTTAATACGAAAGATGGAAGAAGAAAAATAGGTTATTAGGTTCAAGGGGGAAGAGAAGAGAAGAGATCGATCCAATCTTTATTTTTGATGGAACTTTTAATTGGGTTTGGGTTAAGGGATGTGGGTATGGGTCGGGTGGGTAGGATAAAAATCTGATGGGTTGATATTTAAATTTATCCAATAGAAAGATGCCACGTAATAATTAATAGAAATAATAATTCAAAAACAAAAGACGGTTAGTTTTAAGGGTAATAGTGGACCAAAAAATTAGACTGAGGGGTATTTTTAACCCAATAGATGGATGAGGAGTATATTTAAACCTTTTCAAATAAAGTTGAATAGTGTTTTTTTCTTTTTTGGAATGAATGAAATTGTCATCTATGATATCATATTGATAATGGTACTCCTATTTGCTAGATTGATATTATAGAATACTAAGTATTTTTTTCAAAGAAACGATATATATCATGTGAATATCATAGTATACAATAATTATATACTTTAACTGCTATTGATTTGGTGTATTCCAATTTTAGTTACCTTTTTTAATTGATCAAACAAGAAAGAGAACAAAAATTAGGGAATCAAAATTCACGGCATAGTACATATATGTGCATTCCTTTGAACTTGCTAAGAAATCGATAGGTGCATTGTAAATTCTCCAGCTGTAATTGATATCAGAAGAATTGTGAAAGAGCAATGTATAATATTCCTTTAGTTTAAGTTTACCCAATGCTCCAATTTTTATTTTATTTTTTTGCCTAGTTCGGTAATGTGTCATTGTGTCGAGTTTCTATCAGAAACAACCTCTCTACCTCACAAAAGCAGTGGTATGTTCGCTGTACGTTCTTACATTTTCATACCTCACTTGTGATGTGGGATTACATTGGCTATGTTGTTAGTGTTTCAATTTTTTTATTGATATTTCTTCAGATATTGAATAAATTATTTGAAATCCTTCTTAACCTTATCTAAGCTTGAAACGTAGGTTTAGATTATCGTTCTGTCTAGGATTCATTGAGATTTATGTTTAACTAGGTAAACAATCATTTACAGAACCAGAATCATGAATCAGGCTAATGTTTTCTTTTTATAACAGTGGTGTCCGAGCCAAATTTTTGTGTTCTTCAACTAATTCCATCTTATGCTTCTACCATAGAAGATATAGCCTATTGTTTTCGCCTCCGCTTAGAGTTGAGAACTCGTGGGTTCTCAATCCGCTTCATTAATAACCACTAGACCTCACCATTGGGTTAATATTTAACAGCCCAGGAAACACGTACTGATCTTTCGTGATACTTTACTTTGATTTATTTCTTTTCCAGAAATATCATTGCAGAGAACAATAGAGATTTTATTCGGTAAACAAAAAACTTATAGAAAAGATCATAAACTATAGTGATTAAAAACTACTGATTTTCCAAAATACATAATCACTAAAAATTATTCTTGGCTTCAAATGTCTGACCAAATTGCCAGTTAGCAGGAGCAACATTATCAGATTGAACCAATTTGCCATCGCTAGTTTGTACTTGGAAAGACAAGCTTTGTCCTGCCAACTGCACAGAAGCCTGCCAATTTTGTCCCCAATTCCGCGACATTGGTACCCATCCAGTCTTAGATCCTTTGATCTTAACATTGACAACATCTCCAACACCTCCCACATTGAAAACAAGAGCAAGAATCCAATTAGAATTCCCTTTGATCTCAAACTTGAGACCTCCTTTTTTCTGGCAAGTAACTCTTCTGTAAACAACTGGTACAACCCCTGCTTTTTGCTCCGCAATCTTTATGAACATAGGCATTGTCAGATCAAAGTGTTGTTGTGGAGGATTGCACCAACCGTCATTAGTTTTTTTGGTATTTGGAGGGCATAAATTGGTGGCAGTTACAGTTATGACTTGGCCTGGATGGCATGCTTTAGGAGCATTCACACACATTATTTGATAGCAAGCTCCACAGGTAGATCCTTTGTTAAAGAGTGCTGTGCTTAGTGCTGTTGTTTCCAGGCCATACCCTTGCTTGAATAAGTCTCCATAACCACAAGCTCCCTCTGCAATATAGTAATCAAAAAAAAAAAAATTGTTACAAATGTTAATGTTTATGTTATGAAAAATCATCATCAACAATAACATATCTAATGAAATTCCACAAGTGAGGTTTGAAAAGAATAGAGTATATGCAGTTAACTTTATCTCTTAGAGGTAGAGAGATTGTGTTTGAATGAAGGACCATGGGCTCACACGTTATGAAAAAATATATATTGGCCTTTGAATTTATTTTTCATCTTGGACTATAAAAAAAGTGCCAGAAATTTATTTATATGAGAACGAAGGGTGTACAAAAGAAAAAGAAAAAGAACAAATAAATGAAAATAAAATAATTTTCTTTTGTTAGTGTGAGCTTATTTAGATTCCTAAATCTATACAGAGGAGGCCTACAGTAGGCGAAATGTGATGGGAAATTCAATTATGGCCTATATGTTATCTCAATATCGTGTTGTAACATATCTTAATATCATGTTGTTGTCGCTACATAGAATAGAATGAAAGGTAGTTAATTGAGCTACTTTAATCGAATATTAATCTCAAATATTTTTTCAAAAAATAAAATTCATAGCTTTGTCAATATCTTGACACCACGATAAGTGTCTCAACAACATAGGTAAGGAATTAAGGTACAAGTATATTTTACGCATAGTTCCACCACCGCTCATGTCACCATAAAATGTAGCACGAGCATTTTTCCATCCCTGCGCATCCAAATTTCCTTCAACCTCTTTACTTTCATATGTTTCTACTAAAAAAATAGCAACAAATGTAATAAACAAAATGAAGTAACTTTGGTGTTTGGCCATTTTAGCTAAAACAATTTTTCTCTAAATTAGTTTCAACTCACTGATTGATTTGTTTTGAATAATAGCTTTGTTGTGGACATACAATTTATAGTCATAATATTCACTTAAGATAGGAGTTAAAATTAAGTCTGTTAGATAAAACGGAAATTACAGTAATAAGAATGAATAAATATTGTAATTGGATACAATGGAGTTACTTTGTGGAAAATTAATTGTCATTCTTCCCAATTAATTAGTATTTGCATTTAAGTGCTTATAGAAGTTGTAAGTAAGCAAATCTGCATCAGTTTTATTTTGCTAAAAGAATTGGAGAGTTAATTACTTCATTAAGTAGTAGTTTACTGAGAAAAGTAGGATAAGAAGAAATTTAGTGATTTGTTACCGTATAGTCTTGGGTCTTTAGTGTAATTAATAGAGATGTTTATTACTCCCTCCCTCTGTCCCTAATTATTTTTTTAGTTGTCCCTAATTACTTGTCCATTTTGACAAATCAAGAAATGACAAAAAAAATTTACCTATTATACTCTCAATTAATTACTTTGTAAAAGGTAAAACTTCTTGAAAATCTTAAATTTTTAATTCATCAACTTCATAATTAATAGAGGTCAAATAGTAAACTTACTATGTCAATAATTAGTTTCTTAATATGTGTGTCAATTCAAAAGTGGACAAGTAATTAAGGACAAAGGGAGTACTAACTAAATAAAACAAAAAAAAGGAGAGAGAGGAAGTTAATTAAAGCACCATAATGTATAATTGCATAGTGAATATAGTTTGTTTTTTTTTAAAAAAAAAAAACTTAAAATTCATTTGACTTTCATATAATTAAATGGAAGAAAAAAAAAAGTTGTCTTAATATTATTATTATTTTTAGCGAATGACTGAATAAGAAAAAAAAAATACTATACATATATAAATGGGTATTGGTAAAATATCAAAGACTTTACGTTTGTAGTCAATTTTTATTTCAATGTAAAAAGTCTCAAATACTTCAATTTAATTGAGAGAGCCAAATTATGTCAATTTCTTTGTAAATGTTAATTGCCTTTGATTTTACAGTATGTTTGTATAGATGGTAAAACACTCAAAGTCAAGAATTGTTTAGTTTTATAAATTTATGATTTTTTTTTTTGGTCATATTTACTTAACGATATTAAATGAGTGATTATCTATCTCATGGTGGATAGTAAAATTTAAAGAGAAAATGAAAATAAAAAACAAAACAAATATAGGCAAAATGAATAACAATCTCTATGAAATTTTTATGATGATCAAATTATCTATTATGAAATCTTTTTACACGTCTGTTAAAAAAATATTAGTTAGGAGATATATTAAATATTTTATCATTCATTGATATTTGAACATCAATAATAATCGAGGTGTCTGATTTTTAGTCTTCAAGAATAATAACTATTAAAAGTAAAATGAAATAAATAATTAATATTTTCTTAAATTTTTAAAAATGACATATAATTTGAAATAATTAAAACAGTATGATAAATAATTTGATACTAAAAAATGTAATATCTATTGTGTTGACAACATTGATGCAGGTTATTACCTGTCCATGTCTTCTTTTTTTCATGCATGATATCAGCATAGCATCAATTATGTATTAGTCATTTATATGTTACTCTATTAATATACCAGATTGTATTATATATGACCAAAATCTTGACTAAAGGAATAAATAATTAACCAAAATACTAAAGTAGCTAATTTGTAAATTACCGTAGTCAGATTATTATTTATAGAGATGTTTATTACTAACTAAGTAAAACAAAAACAAAAAAGAAGAGGAAGTCAACTAAATGCATAGTGAATATCCAGAAAATAAAAAATAAAAAATAAAAAAGCTTAGAAATTCATTTCACTTTCATATATATAAAATTAAATAAATGGGAAAAAAGCAGGTTTGTCTTAATAAAAAAAATTACGAATCATTGAATTGTTGGGTTTTAAAGTTGTTAATAGGAAATGAAGGGTTGTAACTTTGCTGAAGGATTGTGACCTTTATGAAAGGTTGTGTCTTTTCTAAGGGATTATGACCGTTTGAAAGATTGTGTATTTTCCAAAGGGTTGCGACCTTTTTGAAATGTTGTCATTTTTCCAAAAAAGTTGTGACTTTTATCCTTTGTTGGCTATAAATAGAGAGACTTTCTCTTATTTTTCTGCATCGAATTCTTCCCTTCTTCTGCATACATTTCTTACAAAATAAAATCGATCGATCGTGTCTGTATGTGTGATTTGTTGCTGTCTTTTTGAGTTTGCTGAAATTATCGAAGTTTGAGGTACCGCTACTTCGTTAATGTTTAATCCGTTTTATCTCAAGAGGAATTAATCTACAAACTCGGATACTTGAGGGAATTAAATTTCTTAAAGACACACAGTGAATTTTGTGGACTCGGATAATTCTTTTCATCTTAATTGTTTCTGATTTGTTAATCTGAATACAGGAGATAACATGAATAAGTTGAGATGACACATCAAATTGTACAATGTTTTGCAGTAAGAGTTTGAAAAATTAATTCACGCATAACTATTGTAATGTTCAGGTTAAAATGACATAAAAAAGTTAAAAGTTAAAAGTAGGTGTTTTCCTACTTTTCAAATATTCTCTCTGTTCCTAATTACTTGTCTACTTTTTTTTTTAGTTGTTCCTTATTATTAGTCCACTTTGACAAATCAAGAAATGACAAAAAAAATCTACCTATTATACCCTCAATTAATTACTTTGAAAAAGGTAAAACTTCTTGAAAACCTTAAGTTTTTAATTCATCCACTTTATAATTAATAGGGATAAAATGGTAAACCCACTTGTTTTCTTAATAGGTGTGCCAATTCAAAAATGGACAAGTAATTAGGGACAGAAGAAGTATTAGATTTTGGAGAATAAGTATTTAATGTTAAGGGTAAAACATGAAAAAAATATTTTTTTTCTTGATATGTCAAAAGTGACAAATAAAAATAAAAATTTATTTTAGAAATAAATAACAAGTAAAAGTTAATGAAAGAAGTACTTTTTACAAGTTAAGTCAAACATGCTCTCAGTTACAAGTTCCTCTTTTTTTGTATTAAATTTACAAGTATTTTGTTATTACATAAATAGACAAATGCCATATATAAAATGAAGAGGAAGTTAGGATTGTAGTATGGAAAAGTATTTTGAAAACTAAAAAATTATCGAGCCTCTGTTTGGCCATCAATAATATTTACAAGTATTTTGGTACGTAATTTTTATTTTACTTTGAAATTATTATTTGATCATGAAAATTTTAAATCAAATTTGAAGTTATATTTCAACATCAGAAAAATAGTTAATTAACATATTTCTTAATTCATGTTTCACTCTTAAAGCTGTATAGTACATTCCACCAAAGATTCTTTGCAAAAAATAACAATATACTTATAAGTTTATAAATAAATGTGGGCATGGTATGGTATATATCGAAATATTATATTATATCGAAATTTTTAATATCGTAATTTTGATATTATGATATTTGGTGTGGTATATGGTATACATTTTAATATTTTTGGTATTCGGTGCGGTATTTATTATTTGGAAATAACATACCGAAATACTGAATATCATATCAAAGTATATAGTTACATAAATAACATATATATTATTAAAATAAACTAAATGTTTAGAAGTTAAAACTTTGACAACTCTATTTTGATTGAAATGTATTTGAAATGTAATTGATTAACAAAAGAAGTTATTTGTACTTTATTTAGCATATATATTTCTACATGTGTAATGTATTAGTATGATACAATTGGGACATTTTCTAATTTGTCGAAGTCATAATACTCTATAATTATAATACGAGTATATATTAGTTTAAATTGAACAAATTATGGTTATCGATTTATCATACCGTAAAATATCAAAATCGAACTTCAATATATCGAATCATACCCAATTAAAATAGTATGATAATAATATAATATTTTAAATATTGAATACCAAAATTACGATATCAAAACTTTCAAATACCGTATTAATTCTACCTAACATTCCCACCCCTATTTATAACTATTTTAGGGTCGATTAATTTATAACTTCTGCTTATTTTAATTTATGGCATATTACATAAGTGGAATTTTCCCTCTTAAATTTCTTCCTTCCCCACCAAGACAACTTTCCCAATTTTTACTTTTCCGAAGAATTCTCCTCTTCCAACAAATTAACTTACATATACGGTAAACTCAAAGATCGTCGGCGAGGTTTTTCCGGCGAAGCTGTTTCAGCACGGTACCCTTCTGTCGGAATTTCTTTTTAGCTCTAATACAGATGATAGTACATATATGTGCATTCCTTTGAACTTGCTAAGAAATCGATAAGTGCATTGTAGATTCTCCAGCTGTATTTGAAAATTTTGCGTTTAATTTTACAACAAGCAATGGAGAAATTGCTCTATTCCTGCTTAAATAGGTTGCACTACAGTTGCTCATTGCAATGCTAATGTGGGTTTTATAGTTGAATCGCTCGTTTTGGCTTAATAAAGTGTAGTTCATTGAATTTGAAGCATCAATGGACCTGTAAGAATTTTGTTAGGAAAAGAGAAAAAAATGACTTTTAAGTTGGAGTTGGGTTGCTATCAGAAGAATCGTGAAGTAGTTTAGTGAAAGAGCAATGTATAATTTCATTTAGTTTAATTTTACTCAATGCTCCAATTTTTATTTTATTTTTTTGCCTGGTTTGGTAACGCGTAGTTGTGTCAAGTTTCTATCGGAAACAACCTCTCTACCTCACAAAGCCAGTGGTACAATCTACGTACATCCTAATTCCTACATTTCCAGACCTCACTTGTGCTTGTGGAATTACATTGGGTATATTGTTGTTGTTTCAATTTTTTTGGGATATTTCTTCAGATATTGAATAAATTATTTGAAATCCTTCTTAACCTTATCTAAGCTTGAAACATAGGTTTAGATTATCGTTCTGTCTAGGATTCATTGAGGTTTGTGTTTAACTAGGTAAACAATCATTTACAGAACTAGAATCATGAATCGGGGAAACATTGTTTTCTTTTATAACCGCAGTGTCCGAGCCAAACTTTTGTGTGCTTCGACTAATTCCACGGGGTACCTTATGCTTCTACCATAGAAGATATAGCCTAATGTTTTCGCCTCCACTAGTATTTAGACGTGAGAACTCGCGGTTCTCAATCCACTTCATTAACCACTAGACCTCACCACCGGGCTAATATTTAACAGCCCAAGAAACACGTATTGATCTTTCGTGATACTTTACTTTGATTTATTTCTTTTCCTGAAATATCATTGCAGAGAACAACTTTCATTTTGACTATTCACAGCAGTCAGTCCTAGAAGATGAGGAGGCAGCTGATGAAGTCGTGGCAGCGGCTCTGTAGGCTTATAATGGTAAAGCCGGTTACTTCAATTGAAATTTGACCTGCCACTAAGTCATGCTTATTAGCAAATCTTGCAATTTATCTTCTTCTGAAGCTAAAATCCTTGTGTAGATTTCTAGGCCCTTTGGAAAGCCATTGCGAGATAAGGCGATGGCAGTTGCTGGAAGAGTCGCTATAATGGAAGAAGGAACGACTTTGAAAGCTTCTTGTCCAGTGTGCTTACAAGTTCTAAGCACACCACTTGATTCTGATCTAAAAATGACACTGGCTGTACACATGAGCTTATGGCACGCAGATGATGTTCAATTGCATTGGGAACTGATGCAAAACAAAGGAAGATCAATTGTTCACATGCCTTCTTTCTGCTTTGGCGCTGGGATGGCTGCTGGAATCGGTGCTCTGATGGTTATTCTTGCCAGAAGTCATGCTCAAGCATTTGGCAATAAGAGGTGAAGTTTATCTCTAATTCCTACTAAAAAGGATCTATGATGATTCTCTGTGTTTTGCCGCTAGTTTTTGCCTCAGTTCTAAAGAATTAGCCTAGTCTAAAGCTTCTAATTTGCAGTGTTAGGAAAGAACAAACAGATAGAAATTCATGAGCTTGTATTATTGAACGACTAAGGTTATATGAAGATCCATAGATGGTATAGTAGTTAGAGACAGAAAAGTAGTTTTCCTATATCTCTGTGATACCAAGATGATGTGAATTTTGTTCTCGTGCTCATTTACTGCTAGACCACACCTTTGGCTTCTTTTTTTGTTCCAGATATGTGTCCCTAGTTACTATTTGTGTATTTGTTATCGGTGACCTTTTAAGTTCCTTCCTTTTTTAAACGTGTCTAGGCCAGCTCTTGCAACTGCTACCTCCACCAGTTAAAGTACTGATTGCTTAGTGTTATAGGTTTTGCTGGAATTTGAACATGAGACCTGATAGTTCTCTTGCTTCATTTACTGCTAAACTACACTTTTGGCCTCTTTTTTTGTTCCTTCCTTGCTCAATGTCCACTCAAAAATAGAGAATTTATTCGGAAACAAAACACTTCTATAAAAGATCATAAATTATATTGATTAGAAATTAAAAGCTACTCATTTTCCAAAATACATAATCACTAAAAATTATTCTTGGCTTCAAATGTCTGACCAAATTGCCAGTTATCAGGAACAACATTATCAGATTGAACCAATTTGCCATCGCTAGTTTGTACTTGGAAAGACAAACTTTGTCCTGCCAACTGCACAGAAGCCTGCCAATTTTGTCCCCAGTTCCGCGACATTGGTAGCCATTCAGTCTTAGATCCTTTGATTTTGACATTGACAACATCTCCAACACCTCCCACATTGAAAACAAGAACAAGAATCCAATTAGGATTCCCTTTGATCTCAAACTTGAGACCTCCTTTTTTCTGGCAAGTGACTCTTCTATAAACAACTGGTACAACCCCTGCTTTGTACTCAGCAATCTTTAAGAACATAGGCAATGACAGATCAAAGTATTGTTGTGGAGGATTGCACCAAACGTCTGTAGTTTTTGTGTAATTTGGAGGGCAGAAATTGGTGGCAGTTATAGTTATGATTTGGTCTGGATGGCATGCTTTAGGAGCATTGACACACTTTATTTGAAAGCAAGCTCCACAGGTAGATCCACTGTTAAAAAGTGCTGTGCTGAGTGCCGCTGTTTCCAGGCCATACCCTTGCTTGAATAAGTCTCCATAACCACAAGCTCCTTCTGCAATATAGTATTCAAATAAATTTGTTACAAATGTTAATATCTATGTTATGGAAAACCATCATCAACAACAACATATCCAGTGAAATCGCACAAGCGAGGCTCCGGGAGGGTAAAGTGTATGCATACCTTACCCTTATCTCGTGAAGGTAGAGAAATTGTTTTCAAAGGACCCTCGACTCACGCGTTATGAAAAACAACACATCTTTGGTCTTTGAAAATTTTATTCATTTTGGACCATAAAAAAAGTGCCATAAATTTATTTATATTAGAATGAAGGATGTATACAAAAGAAAAAGTAAAAATAAATGAAATTAAAATAATTTTCTTTTGTTAGTGTGAGCTTACTTAGATTGTTCATCGCCTACGGCATGCAAAATGTGATGGAAAATTCATTTTTGGTCTATATGTTGCAACATATTTCGACATTGCGTTGTAACATATCTTAACATCAGGTTGTTGCCGCATAGAATGAAAAAGGTAGTCAATTGAACAAATTTAATCGAAAATTTATATAAATATTCAATCTCAAATATTTTTTTAAAAAAAATAAAATTTCTAGCTTCGTTGATGGAGGGAATTAAGGTACACGTATAACTTACGCATCGTTTCATTACCCACATGTCACCATAAAATGTAGCACGTGCATTTTTCCATCCCTGGTCATCCAAATTTCCTTCAACCTTTTTACTTTCATATGTTTCTGCTAAAAAAATAGCAACAAATGTGATAAACAAAATGAAGCAACTTTGATGTTCGGCCATTTTAGCCAAAAACAATTTTTTTTCTTCTGTAAACTAGTTTCAACTCACTAGTTGATTTGTGTTAGACAATAGCTTTGCTTTGTACATATAATTTATAGCCATAATATTTTCGGAGTTAAAATTAAGTCTGTTAGAAAAAATGGAAATTACAGTAATAAGAATAAATATTGTAATTGGATTACTATTCTTCCCAATTAATTAGTTTTTCCATTTGTGCTTATATAAGTTCTAAGAAAGCAAATCTACATCAATTTTATTTTGCTAAAAGAATTGGAGAGTTAATTACTTCATTTGTCTCCTAGTTTAATGAGAAAAGTAGGATAAGTCGAAATTTAGTGATTTGTGACTGTAGTCTTGGGTCTTTAATGTGATTAATAGAGATGTTTACTAACTAAATAAAACAAAACAAAAAGAGGGAGGAAGTCAACTAAAGCATTATAACGTATTCATTTGACTTTCATATAATTAAATGAAAAAATAAAAAGTTGTCTTAATATTATTATTTTTTAAACGAATAATTGAATAAGAAAAAAGAAAGTTGCATAATTAAAATTTTGGCAGTTTGAAAAGTAGAGTTGTCAATATGGGTTTGTCCACTTCATTCGATCTAACTCATACAGATTTTGAAATTCGATGGGACGGGCCAGACTGATACATTTTTTTTGGGCCAGAGAATGGTCAGTCCAACCCACTAGTACGTGGGCAACGGTCTAACCCACTTTTATTAAAAGTATATTTTTTTTATAGTTTTTTAAATCAAATTATAATTTAAAAATACTATCATAAATATCGACAAGACAATATTATAAGGTGTTAGACTGTTAGTGTTACTACTTGTTAATCAAATCTACAAATAAAATTATCTTTATAATATTTATTAAGTATGATTTCAAGTAAAATTATAAATAGCTAAATAAAAATATTAACCTAATTGTTTTCTAATGATCTAATAAAACACAAAAAATATGATCATATTTCATAGGCTACGACCTACGTAGTGATTTCCTAAAAGTTTTAGGGAATTTTTATTTTATACCGTACATGTTTTATAAACATAATTTGAATTTGAATTTTAATATTTAAAACTTTTAATAGATTTTGAGTTTGGACTCTTGTTAATTTTAATATTCTATTTTATTTTTATTTTTTCATCAATTTTTATTTGACCCACGAGCTGGCCCTACCATTCTAACATGTCTTTGCCTAGCAAGATACGTCTAGTTCTCCCTCTTCTTGCCTCGGTAGGAAATTGGAACAGTCTTCGATTTCAAAGAAAAAACTGAGGTGAGAGTTATAACTTATGGAACCGGAGCAACAACTACTATAAAATAAGGAGATGTGCAGGAACGATCCCTAAAATAAAGACTCGGAATGCTCCACAACTAAGTATACCAATTTAGACTCGCTTTTGTTCAATTATAAAAAATAAAAATAAAAAGCACTTTGAGGAAGATTTGTATTATCATTCAAGTAAATACAAATTAAGATCGCAGAAACATGAGCTTGTGATATAGCTACACCTAATTTCAGACCGGCTAATGCAAGAACTATAAATAAAGAATCAAGATCCCCTATGAAATAGAAAAGATCATTCATACATAGCATAGTCCAAACAAAACCACTTAAAATCTTTACTAAACTATAATCAGCCGTTATATTAGCAAATAAACGTATTCTTGAGCTTAATGCTGGAAAACAGTAAGGGATTAGCTCAAGGAGTACTAAAAAGGTGCTAATGGCAGTGGAACTCCCGCAGATAATAAGAAGCTTAAAAAATGAAGTCCATTTTTTTTGAAATCCCACTGTAGTAATACCAATAAAAAAAAATGAGAGACCTAAAGTAATGAGAAAATAACTTGTAACTGTGAAGCTACTCATTTGTCCCTAATTACTTGTCCACTTTTGAATTGTCACACCTATTAAGAAAACAATGATTGACATAGGGAGTTTACCATTCTACCCCTATTAATTATGAAGTTGATGAATTAAAAACTTAAGATTTTCAAGAAGTTCTACCTTTTTCAAAGTAATTAATTGAGGGTATAATAAGTAAAAAAAATAATTGTCATTTCTTGATTTGTCAAAATGAACAACAAATTAGGGACAGAGGAAGTATAAGGTATCATACCTTGGTGATTACAAAATAACGATATTCTGACCGGGTTAAAAAAAATTATTTTCTTAAATGGATTTCAAAAATCTCAGCACAATTCTATCAAATCACGAATTAAACAATCGACCCAACGGACTTAGTCCATATTGACGGCTTTATTGAAAAACATTAATTCTGGATTTAGAAATTGTAAACTATGTTTGCAATTATTATAGCCTTAATTTGAGGAAAAGGTTAAGGGCCATAAATTACTATTAGAATTTCAAACAATATCTTTCTCTTTCTTAAATTTTAATTCATAAATTATTATAGCCTTAATTTGAGGAAACGGTTAATGTAAATTGCATTTTGAATTTAATTAATTAAAATTCATTTACCTGGGAAAATAGGGAAAAAACTTCAAAAATAGATAAATATGTTTTCTTATCATTGGGGCATGTCACATCAGCATTGCACAGTATGAATGCTCATTTTATAAAGTTATTATTTAAACAATAAAAACATATTTTCCTACTATAATTTCTAGGCATTAAACTAATTAAAAAATACTGGTAATTGCAGTAGTTTGCATGCATCTCCTAAACACAAATATATTAATCCAAAAAATGAAAGTAAGAGAGTTAAATAAACAAATTTATGTGCAAAGAAATTTGTAGTATGTTAAAGGTGAAAAAAACATAGGTCTTTGGATAAAAACTCTAAAAAAAAATAGTTGGGGATACGATTTATTTCTTTTTACTCCATATGTTAAGTTTTTTTAAATGCTAGAATGTTTTCTTTAAGCTCATTATCACGCAATAAATAAAGTAACAAAATGATAACAATGTCCTTCCTTGCACAATATTTGCTCAAAGATAGATATTTTATTCGGAAACAAAACACTTGTAAAAAAAGATGATAAACTACTAATTTTCCAAAACACTTGCTAAAAATTATTCTTTGCTTCAAACATCTGACCAAATTGCCAGTTATGAGGAGCAACATTATCAGATTGAACCCATTTGCCATCACTAGTTTGTACTTGGAAAGATAAGCTTTGTCCTACCAACTGCTGAGAAGTCTCCCATTTTTGTCCCCAATTCCGCTTCATTGGTACCCATCCAGTCTTAGATCCTTTCATTTTGACATTGACAACATCTCCAACACCTCCCACATTGAAAACAAGAACAAGAATCCAATTAGGATTCCCTTTGATCTCAAACTTGAGACCTCCTTTTTTGTGGCAAGTGACTCTTCTGTAAACAACTGGTACAACCCCTGCTTTGTACTCAGCAATCTTTAAGAACATAGGCAATGACAGATCAAAGTGATGTTGTGGAGGATTGCACCAAACGTCTTCCGTTTTTGTGTAATTTGGAGGGCAGAAATTGGTAGCTGTTATAGTTATGATTTGGCCTGGACGACACGCTTTAGGAGCATTGACACACATTATTTGAAAGCAAGCTCCACAGGTTGATCCATGGTTTAAAAGTGCTGTGCTTAGTGCTGCTGTTTCCAGGCCATACCCTTCCTTGAATAAGTCTCCATAACCACAAGCTCCTTCTGCAATATAGTATTCAAATTAATATATATGTCATGAAAAATAATCATCAACAATAACATACTCAGTCAAATTCCACTAGTCAGATTTGGGTAGAATGTATACAAACCTTATCTTTATCTCATGAAGGTAAAAAGAATATTTTTGAAGAACACTCTACTCATAAATTATGAAAATTTTATTCATTTTGGAAGGTAGTCAATTAAACTAACTTCAATAAAAAAAAAATATATATGCAATATCAAATCTTTTCAAAAAATAAAATCTCTAGCTTCACCGTGTCAACATCACGTTAAGTGTCTCAACAACATACGAGGAATTAAAGTATAATTATAACTTACGCATGGTGTCACCACCATTCATGTCACCATAAAATGTAGCACGTGCATTTTTCCATCCATTGGCATGCAAATTTCCATCTACCTCTTTAGATTCATATGCTTCAACTAAAAGTATAATATAAAATGTGATAAACAAAATGAAGAAACTTTGGTGTTTGGCCATTTTAACTAAAACAATTTTCCTCTAAATTATTGATTTAATTTGGATAATGCCTTTGTTGTGGACCTACAATTTATAGCCATAATATTCTCTTGAGAAGGAAGCTAAAATTAAGTAATTACATTAATGAGAATGAATATGGTAATTAAATTACGATTTTTAGTTACATATTACATTTAAGAATTCTTTAAGTATTTTTTCTTACCATTTGAACGATTCGTTATTGTTGTATATAATTTTGAAAAACTAAATATGAAACAAATTAAATGAATCATTGTTTTCAATTTAAACCTAACTTTCCGCCATATTATATGTAACCTTTTCTTTCCTTTTTTTTCTTGATATATTTGTTTTCTTTTCGGTACTCCTCTATAATTTTTTTAATTTTCATTTCCTCCCTTCACTCTAGTTTCTATATATTGCTTAATCCTACTCAGATTACTAAATCTCATTAAATTAATATAGGTAGGATCATAAAATATTATTATTATTTAATAATTTATTAATTTAAAGATTGTTTTGAAATTCAACCTTGTGATGTTGGAACAATAAGAGCTTCCATAATGGAGCAGTTCGAAAAGACAGCACCGGAACTTTTGGATATAATAACAAAAGTTAGAGATGAACTTCGACTAGAATTAAAAAATTTTAAAAAAATACTATAGAATCATATTTTATTAAATTGTCTTCGATTTATTTGTATTTTAAAAGAAATATTAATTTATAATATTAATGGAACCATATATTTATATAGGGATCTCTTGAAAATATATTATCTTATTATCTTATCGAAATGTGTGATTTCTTCCATTGGCCCGAATCAAAACCGGAGAAAAATATTATCCTAGAGAAATCATTAATTTACCGTGTATTAATTTAATAAGATTTTACAGTAATTACCTCGTCCTAATTTTATGAAAAATCTACCATACTCAAATTATAAATTGAATGCAAATTGATTACATTTATTTCAGGGCAAAAGGAAAAGAATCAAAAAAATTAAATAAGGCTAACATACAAAAAGGTAAAATGCACAAGGAAAACAATAGTTTCCTTCTTGTAAGTGGTAATTTGATTTCAATGTTTCCTTCTTTAAAAATTTGTCTTTTATTACTTTCTATAGATTAAAAATTTATATAAAAACTAATATAAATCATAAAAATTAATAGCTTAAAATATTTAGAAACATATACAAGGTTGGGAAAATTACGCGGTTAAACAAACTTATACTACTTAATTACGTATTATAGCTAAAGTTTTCTATAATTACCACTCGCGGCTAACATTATACATTAATTACGTGGGCTGACTTATAGTTTGTATAATTATCCACGTTTGTATATGTATAATTCGCCAGAATATACAAATACATATGTATAATATACAATTATCTAACCGATATACATATACAATTCACCTCTCTCCCACTCTCTACCCTCTCTCGCTCGCCTCTCTCCTCCCTCTCCCAATCTCGCTCGCCTCTCTCCTC
>JAJONR010009271.1:0-17087 GCA_029582245.1 Solanum etuberosum
AATACTCATAACTTAAGCATAACTTGCAAAATTTCAGATTTTGCTATTTCCAATTTAGTTCTTTTTGGAACTCAAGGTGCTACATCTAGTGACCTTAACACTTAAGAAATTTTAAATTCCTCGATAAAATACTACTCACAACGAAAGATGGTTCTAATCTTAGCTCAAAAAATTTCTGGGGTGTTACAAGGGTCGGGTCCTAATTTGGAAGTTGGTCTTGGTTCAGATGCCACGTCTCTTGTTAGAGTATCAAGGTTAAATCCCAAATCAGGTGTTGGGGTGGGATCCCAATACAGATGACATGTCTTTATTCAAGAGTAGAGTTTGGATCTTGAATAAGTTTTTAGGTCGAGTGTCGGGTCATGGTTCAAAAGTCTGGTCCCATTTCAGATGTTGAGTCCCAAGTTAAATGTCAAGTTTGGAAACAAGGTCAGGTGTTCGGGTAGGGTTATGATTCGGAAGTCAGGTCCTAATTCAAGAGTTGGGGTTGGATCTCGAATCAGTCGTCAAGGTCGAGTGTCAGGGTAATATTTTGATTCGAAATACAGGCCCCCATTTAGGTGTTGAGGTCGTATTCCAGTCTTAAAGTTGGGTCTTGAGTCGGGTGTCAGGGTCTGGTCCCAATTTGCAAGTCGGGTTTCTAGTAGAGAGCTAGGGTCGAGTTCTAATTCAAAAGTTTGGTCCCGGTCAGGAGTCAGGTTCAAGTCCCTATTAGAAAGTTGGGTCCTAGGTCTAGAGTCGCGAGTCCAGGTTGTGTCTCGGATCAACTATTGGGGTTTGGTCGTACTTCAAAAGTTGGGTTCCACATCGGGTATCGAGGTCAAGTCTGGATTTGGACGTCGGATCCCAGATAAGATGTGAGGTTGCATGTTGGGTGTTGGGGCACGTGTTAGGGTGTCTAGGCCGAAGCCTAGGTCGGATTTTGGGTTTGTATCCAATTTTGTGTGTTGGGGTCAAAATCAGGTCTGAGTTCGAATATCGGGTCCTTAAACGAGAGTCGGGGTCAGTTCGTTTCTAAGTTACATTATTTGATGCTCATTAAAAATAATAATATTTTTATATAATGAAGTGTGATTTATTACCAGTCATGAGGTAGATTTGCAAATTTTGAAAATAATTTTTTTTTAATTACTTCTATATATAAGGAAGGATATCCAATTTTTGTAGTCTTCACATAATTTTCTTATCATTTCTATTCGATGTTTTACAAATTTGTAAGTCCTCACATATTTGGTAAATTTTAAGAAGTTTAATGATTTTCTACAGTATGATCTGATGAAAAAGGTAATATAGAGCCTACAAAAACATTCATATATATAATATTTTACCTTAAAAAGTTATTGTAAACATAAACTTATTGCAGGTTGGGATTTGAAACAAGATGATTCATAGAGAAACGTTATAGAAACATACCTGAAGACATTATCGCAGTACCTCCTTGATCAAACCTTATGTTATCACAATTGTCTGCGGCGAGAAACTGTCGAGAGAACTATATGATAACCCTAGTGAGTGGTGTGGGATGACCAATTTATAGAAGCTGAGATTTAATCTAGACCGTCCATCAAATAACAATCTAACATATGAAATTTATTTTTCTTTATACATAAGTTACCAACTTTATATTGATTGGGTCACAAATAAAATAAATAAACTCAAGCATTTATTATAAAAAAATAAAAATAAATTATCCTAGCATTCAATTTCTATCTCAATATAGGTTTATGTATTGACTTAAAATATTATTTTTATATTATTATTAATTTTTTTTATGTATAATTTAACATTTAATATTTTAAATTTTCATTTATTGATTAAATGTAAAGTTTGTTTCTCTAGTTTTCTCTTCTAATTTTATGTCGTACATTCTGAAAAATTTAAGTACTAATAAAAATTTCACTTATGATAGGATTATATTTAAAATTTAGAAAAAATATAATACAATTAACTTCTAGCATTGTTAAATACTTTTAAAAGGTGTCAAAAATGCAAATTTAATTCTTTCATCTGAACTGAAAAATTAGTTCCAAAATCCGATAGTTAATTAATTGAATTTTATATGCATGCATTATTAACATAAAATTAATCTAATAAATGATTATATTAAGAGATTTGTGTATATATATATATATATATATAAGTTCTGAAAAGAATTGATAAAATTTTGTAATTAGAGAAAATACACTTGGATCTCAAAAAAATTATGATAATTAAAGCTAAATTTGAATTTCTTAGTAAAATATAAATTTAATAAGGTCTTAGACATGAATTTATTTGATTTATTTTTTAAAAATTAATACATGTATATATATATATATATATACACTAGTTTTTCATCACATGCATTGCACGTGATTACCAATTAAGAAAATATATGTTATAGTAAATAATATTTCTTATTTAAGCGAAGATTTGAATAATAAGTTTTGCACAAAATAATATTGCAGATTCTTTTGTGAATGTTCAATGTGGATCGTCATATATATCTCTTATTCACGCAAACCTATGAAGATGGTCAATGAAAAATTATATTAGTCAAATGCAATAATGTATATATTTATTTCAATTTGATGAGATTCAATCATGTAATTAGTCGTATCTCACTAATATTACCTTATAGATGATATTTTTTATGCAGTTTTCTTGTCATCTAACCAGATGTGCTTTGCACGTGTATTCCACACTAAATTGTTTAGATGTATTTTTTAGAACTATTTATTGTATATTAATTTTTATTTTATAAGTTATAACATAGTAGATGACGTTCTTGTTGTTGGCTCTCATATTTGACTTCTCGATTGACTGTGTACATAAATCAAAGATAATTATCTGACTGTCCATAGTTAACTCAGAAATGTTTCCTTTTTTTTATCGGAAAAACTAAAAGTTAAAATCAAATAATATATTATATCTGTGAAATCATATATATGATCACATGTTTATCTTACACCCAACAAAGATATAGTTCATATGCTTGTAAACAATTTTTAATATATTTAACCAAGCATGATTCGTCAACGGAAAAATAACAACACCATGTTATCAGATATATAGGGGCGGTATAATAATATGAAAAATTATTGGTCAAAGGTTAATATAAAAAAAGATGAAAGATAGAAATAATTAATTTAATAACTATGAGAATTGATAGTATTATAACTAAAGAATATTAAAGAGTGTGAATAACGTTTGCAATAATTAGTAATAACTAAGAGAATTTATAATGTTATAACTAAAGAATTAATGTGCAATAGCTGAATTTCTAATAAATTTTATACATACATAAATAAATAAGACTTTTAATTAATGTTACTATTTTTTTTTATATAGTTATTAGATTTTAATTTAGTGTAGGGACAAAATGAAAATGTTTATTCCATATTACTGAATATAAAATTTATTTTGTAAATGATAAATTTAAATGATTCATATATATTCACATATTTTCACATTTGTTGTGAAAAAGAACTCAGAACATTATAAAATAATATATTTTGAAGTTAGAAGATCTTGTTAGCTTGATAATACATTCGTGACATATATAATATTTTAATTTAAATACAGATACCTATCCAATATACATATATATATATATATATTTGCATTAATGAAAATATTTATCTCATAAAAATTAGTTATTAAATAAATAATAAAAATAAACTAATACATACTATGTTTATATAGTAATAACTATTTTTTAGCAAACTTCCTGACAATCTATATCACATAAGTATAATTGATAAATAAAGTCATTCTTTTGTCTTGAAAATAATAAAAAAAAAATCATGACAATTATCTAACACTTAAGAAGTCTAATAATTTTGGAAATAGTTATTCAGAAGCATATATCTACACAAGAGACAAAAACAAATGTATTTAGACTACATCATGTTAACTTCATATATTAGAACATTACATACTAATGTATATATTAAGTAAAAAAATAATTATTATACCTTCAAAATTATTTTCCTCAAGTACTCGTGGTTATGGAATATTCTTAGGATAGAACGATTTACTTCATCAGAATAGTGGTACCTCATATTCCGCTAAACTTTGAACTCACTCAACGACAATAAATCACATGAAATTTTTTAAAATGCAAGAAGAAGAAGAGTAGAAGATAAAAAAAAAATTGTGGTTGAAAAATGAGAGGAAGCCCCTCTATTTATAGTCAATAAAGTGTAGTATTAAAAAGTATTTTTTTGTGTCTTATCTGAACAGTCATGACCTTTCCGAGAAGTCACAACCCTTTGGAAAAGTTACAACTTATTGAAAAAGTCACAACTCTTTGGAAAAATCACAACTCATCGAAAAATCACAACCCTTTGAAAAAAGTCACAACATATCGGAAAAGTCACAACTCATCGAAAAAGTCACAACTCTTTGGAAAAGTCACAACTCATCGAAAAATCACAACCCTTTGAAAAAAGTCACAAGTCATCGAAAAAGTTACAACCTAAGTTAGGGATATTATAGTAATTTAACATTCAAGTTAGGAGTTCATGCTTCTAAGGTAACTAGTTTCACGGCACGTGCGTTGCACGTGTGTATCGTATATATAGTATATGATGTTTTAAAATATAATTAATATTACTAAATTAAAACTTTTTAGTAAATAATTATAATTTAACGAACATAGGACAAGTGTTTTTAAATTATAAATATATATTGTCATAGAGTTACTTGTATTTTGAGATCAAAATGAGCAGATGTCATTAAAATATTTCAAAATACATTCAGAGTTTAAATATGGGAGAAAGTGACATTTCTTTAATAATATTATTTCTTACTTCACTCTATTTTGTAAACAAATCTATTCAAAAAATGTCAACAATAGCCTTTCCTCTTGAGGTTATGAACATAAATGATGTACACCATTTAAGTACAAATTTTATCTTAAGTATTCATACTTGAAATTTAGTATGTGCATGACACTAATAAGGATTACCATAAGTATTTCAACATTTTATCTTTATATGTAATATATCTTTTACAAAATATTATTCCTCAATTAATATTTGAATAAGGCTATAATAGAGAGGATATTTTACCAAACAAAGTGTACTTGGTTGTTATCATGAATGATGGTTATATATACTTTAGTAGAAGAATTTAATTTTAATATATGAATAACATCACCTATGGTGAAAAATATTTCATTTCATTAAGTTTCTAACTTATCTTTGTGGAATTGTAGTCTTCTCCTTTTTTCTGCCGCATACATATCATATAGTTGTTTTCTAATGAAAGTATCCAGTATATATCTTATAGAAGTTGTATCATGATATAAAAAATTTAAATTTTTCAATAATAAAATTTAAAGTATTATTTATAGAATCATTAATTTGGTTTAAGATCATTTTATGATCAATCACTATTTTCTTATCTATTTTTATATAGCTAGTAAGAAGTGTATCTTCTGACATAAAGAAAAATTATATGGAAAAATACATAGCCAATGAAGAAGGAAGACGAAAATATATGTCCATGTTATATTCACTCTGGTGTTCCATTTGATTTAAATCTCTTGCCACCAACACTTTACTTTCTCCGTTCATTTTTACATACATATCTATTAAAAAATAATTATTATCATGGCTATGTTATCATATTATAAGTAAAAGTGAAAATCTATTTTTGAATAGTGAATTTAACATCAAAACTAATAATTAATGGACTACGTTGATAACCATTGTTTTAGCAAAATTAGGAAGAAACTCCTTTGTTTGAGGGAAAAGAATTAAAAAAAAACAAAGATAAAATGTCTTACCCAAATCATATGCCTTTTTTCATATCTGTTTAATATTATTGTCTCTCCACAACTTTTCGTCACTGTTAACTCATGAAAATTGTACGAAAAAATACGAGTGTGAATTGATGAATGATTTGCTGCGATTTTTTCACCAACTCTTTCTTATGAGGTACCTCGAATTTCATTGAATTTCGAACTTATCAATTTTTGAAAATAATACTTGAGATGTTTTAAGAAGAATAAGAGTAGAGAACTTAAAGTAATTGTGGTTTAAAAGTATGAGTAAACCCCTCTATTTATAGCTACCAAATAGTAGTATGAATAGGTGTTAATTGTGCCTCATACGAAAAGTCACAACCTTTTGAAAAAGTCACTGCTTATCAAAAAAGTCACAACCCTTTGAAAAAGGCACAGTTACAACCCTTCGAAAAAATCACAACCCTTTGGAAAAGTCATAACTCATTGGAAAAGTCACAATCCGTCAAAAAAATCACAACCCTTTGGAAAAGTAATAACTCATTGAAAAAGTCACAATCCTTTAATTTGAAAAGGTATCTACTTTTAATATAGTAAAATTAATTAAATTAATAAATAAAATAAATTGAGTATTTTTAATTGGGGGTATGTAATTCAGCATTCAAGTTTTAACTTTTAGATGTCATTGTAACGGCCCAACCCACTAGTGATATTGTTCGCTCTAGGCCTAGACCTGCACGAATTTAACATGTGTCACTAGTTGTTAAGGTATGGTTACTTCTATACCCAACATCTCACCTATGTTTTGCCAATGTGGACTTTTAATATTAAGACGGGGTGTCAGATACACCCCCTCTATGGACTAAGCGTCCTTGCTGAGGTTTCCCTATCCTATATGATTTGTTTAGACTCAGAACTCAGGTTTGTCCCGTCATATCAGAATTTGCCTAAACTCAGTTAAACTTGGGACCGCATCGACAATGCTGATACAAGAGTGTAACACCTCAGAAATCAGCTTGGACTTTCAGCAGATAAACAACAGAAAAAGGTCAACCATGGAGGTGTTCACGGGCCGTGATCAGGACTACGGTCTGTTACCCTCATCGTGGTTCACACCCACCCAGAAGTGGTGGACCACATGACCCTTCACGGGCTCTAGACCACCACATGAGCCGTGGGAAGGCTCGTGGAGGCAAGGCAGAATCACCCGAGCTCAAGCCTTAGACCACGGAGCCCACCATGGGAGGGTCTGTCGTTCTGAGCCAGCATACCCCAGCCCAAGTGAAGAACCACGGTGGCCTTCACAGTCCGTGGTCCTTCACACGGGCCGTGGTAGGGCTCGTGGATGGACCCCCCAGAACCAGTAGACCATGGAAAAGAACCACGACCCACTTGGCGGGCCGTGGTACCAACGACGGACCGTCAGTGGCTCAGTGGTCGGCCCTCGTCAGCTGTTAAGTCAGGGTCGTTTGGTCTTTTTCCCTATGCATTGGGAATTTAAACTATGTCGTTTAATACCTAAACTACGTCATTTTACTCATTTTAAGCCTAATATTTTAGTCAGAACCTACCTAAAACCTTTATTCTCCAAAATCACAAAAAACCTTTACTCAGGGTCCTTAATGCTTTTTAGCATAGACTAGTGGATCCACTTAGTAGTAGGTTCTAAACCCCGACAAAGTATAGGACAGTTCAGACAGCGTGGGATAGACGTTGTATCATCACATAACTCATAGTGATGGTTGTCGGTTAGAGAATCTCCCACATAGTCACTTTGTATTTTAATATACAAACAGAGTTATTATTGTATTTTCATACAATTGAGTTGTTATTGTATTTTTGCATACAATTGAGTTATTTCCTATTGTTTTAAAAGCTCTCCGGATATTGCATCTTTTGTTGTTGCTGAGTATCTTGAGTTTGAGTTGAGTATCTTGAGTCAGAATTGAATACCTTATTGTTGAGTTGAGCTCCATTTTTCTGAATTGAGTTGAGCTATGTTTCACAGAGTTCAGTCCCTTATTATTGAGTTGAACTATGTTTCATAGAGTTGAGTTGCTTATTATTGAGTTGAACTATGTTTCACAGAGTTGAGTCTCTTATTATTGAGTTGAACTATGTTTCATTGAGTTGAGTAGAGTTGAGTGAGTTGAGAAGAGGTAAGTATGTTTCTTTTCCATCAGTTCAAGCTTATGTTTATACTTTAGAATTCCCCTTACATGCTCGGACATTTCATGTAGTGAGCCATTTAGCCTGCATCGTTTCATGATACAGATACAGGTATTCAGGATCATCAACAGGCATTTCGTTGAGGTCATGTGATATTCCAGTCAGCTTTGGTGAGCCATCTTATATTCCAGAGGACTTCACCTTTATCTTACATTTAGTAGTTTTGAGATGTCGTGGGTCTTGTTCCGATATCCTTTTGTAATAGTAGAGGCTTCATATATAGACAAAGTTGAGGAGTTTCTGTATTTACTGTTATTTTGAGTATTGTACAGACTTTTAAAAAGGCTGAGTATTTGAGTTTATTGAATTTAATTCAGTTTTTAAGCTTTTGAATGCTTGAGCTAGTCTTCCACTTGTAGTAAGCCAGGATGAGGGTTTGCTTGGGGACCAGCAATGGTTCTCGAGTGCCGGCCACGTCCAGGGTGTAAGCTTGGATCGTGACACAAAACCTACAATGGCATGCTGTTATGGGACTTGGGTTTTCTAAATCCGTGTCTTCTTTGTACGATATCTTACTCTACAAATAACATACATACATATTAATGCTCATAGGGATAAATAATATTCATATATCTGAATCATATATATATGTGACTGAGCTCAAAAGTCATATCTAAAATAATCTGTATGGAGGTTGAAGTTCATATCATGCGAATTTTGTTACTCAAAATCCTAAGGGTTTATATGATGAAATAAATCATTCTAAATCAGTTCAATGTAGTTTAAAAGGCTAAAATAATATATGGGAAGCCTTTTACTCTAAACTCCCTATGATGAAAACTTTGTGGCGTTAGAAACAAGACTCATAGACCTTTAATTTGATAGGTCATGGTCTACCTAATTAATTATATACTGAGAGATATGGTCGTTTGAAGTTGACCCTTGTATGAACTAATGTGAAAAAACTGAGTCGATAGGAATGTTTTGAACTAGACATAGTACTAGAGGTCTCTTATGACCCTAACCACTTCTAATAAACTTCCTACTAATAGGAATGAACCTTAAAACATAAATACAAGTTGGAAATCACCCGGTTCAAGCTTGTACACTTACGATGAAAGATTCGGATTCTAAGAGTAGAGTTACGAGGTGTTACAACCATTTATTATTTTAATATTTTAGGAGTCCTTAAAAAATTTCAAACTGATGTTTTAAAAAAATAAAATTCTTTTTTTCAAAAATGAATGAATTTATTTTCTAGTATTGATTTGGGCCCAAACATGGCATGGGCCAAATAAAACTAATGTAATAAAAATGATTCTATATATGAACTCGACAAACATAAAATAGTTTCACTTATACATTATTTTTTAATATTAAAAATTATATTTATATTTCTTTGACAACATTTACATATATAATAGTAAGCACTAATTTCATTAACCTTCACATATGTTTGGGTTTTTAAATTCCCTTTGTCAATGGTAATGCATCCTCCTAAAATAGTTACTGCACGAATTGTCTTTTCAACAAATCGATATTTAATTTATGTTCATTTTATTTGAAGTGTTAATTTTTGTTTTTGTAGTTTATTTTATAAAAAAAATAGCCAATGAAATTTTTTTGGGCATAATTACTCACATGTTATAACCCACTTGATTTGATTTCTAAACACCTAGTTCTATGGACATAAAATTTTAGTTGCTATAAAGGAAAAAAAAGTTAAAGATCTATATATTCTATAAGAATTTTCTGCCCATTCATGTTTATTCATGTATCTTTTTCTCAAAAGTATAAAAGATGCATATGTCCTAAAAACAATTTAGTTTATAAGCATTATAATAACTTCTAAAATACTATACATTTTATGTCATCTTCTTCATCCTTTTCCTTCTCCTTCTCTTCTTCTGGATACATGTGTATATGTAACTAGTATGTATATTTATCAATGAATACAGTTTTACCAATGAATACAATTTGTATCAATGAATAAATTGTATCATCAAATACAATTGTATCAATGTTTTTTCAAGTTCAACATTTGTATTTGTATAACTGATTGTTATCATTTGTATCAATGTTGTCTCAATTGTATTAACAAATAATACATTTTGTATCTTTATACAGTTGTATGAATGTTTCATCAAATTCAACATTTGTATTTCTATAATTAATTGTTATCATTTGTGTGAATGACGTATGAGTGTTGTATTAGCAAATACATGTATATTTCTATTTTGTATCACTGAAGAGGATCTGTATAGTTGACACTTCTCTTTTGTATTTGTATAATTGGATGTTAGGATTGTTATTTGTATAATTAATTTCTATCATTTGTATTTGTATGGGGAGGAGGTTAGAGAAAGGCGAGAGAGAGAGGAGGAAGGGAGAGGAGAGAGGCAAGGAAGACATGAAAGCGAGAGAGGAGAGAGGCAAGCAAGCGTGCAGAGAAAGAGAGAGAGAGGGCAAATAGGCGAGCAAGAGTGTTGAGAGAGGAAGAGAGGTGATCGAGGGTGTAGAGACAGAGTGAGAGAGAGAGAGAGGAGAGAGAAAATAACAAGAACACCCTAGCTATAGCTACATATTGTAATTGTTTCAAACTATAATGATATATTGTAAATACATCATGTATGCCTAATTACATAATTTTCCATATTTTCTAGATGTATAACTCAGTTATATATAAATTTTGTTCTGTTATGAAATCATGCGCGAACTTGCAAGTGGATTATTCCGTGGTAAGCTTTGTCAGATGTATTGAAGTTGTTAAGATATTTTTATTAGGGCACAACTCTGACTAGCTGAAATTAAGAATTTTTGTAAACTCGAACTCTCTGGAGTTTTTTTAACTCAATGAAATTTGAAATTGAGAACCGAGTAAAAATGGGAGTAGAGGGGATCTATTTATAGAACCCAAATACCTAGTGTTCAAAATTCTAAATTGGTTTGATGGATTTAAAGTACGGATTTGAAATTGAATTTTGAGTTCCTGAATGGGACAAAGATTTTGGTCTTGGTTCTTGTGATTTGAATGTAGAAACTAATAAAAAAATAGACTCAAAGATAATAGATATTACCTTTCAAACAAAACTTCACATAGTCCATTACTTCCATTTCTCGAAATAGGTTAGTTAGCTCTGAAAGAGAACGAAAGAGACCCGCAAGTTTCTTTATCCAGCGGGTAAAAACTTATGGGTGAACTTGATTGTCAAAGAAGACAAACTCCATTAATATATTACTCCCACAAGAGCGACCAACATCTGGAGACGACGAAAGAGGACTGAGAAAAAAGCCAGAACTATCAAACATTAATATGAATTGGATCTTCTATTTCTTGAGGAAGCTCAAATTGTTGAGGAAAATGTATGCAAATTACTAAAGAAGGTTGAGAACCTGTGGAGGAGTTTAATGTAGTGCATAAATTAAAATAGAGGATTCTTAAATTGAAATAGCACAAATTATTTTACTATGTTGGAGGATTTATAGAAAGTTGACTTTATCTATAACATGATTGCTCATAGGGGGACATTAAGAAAAAATGAGGAGTTCATGTAAAGCTTCTTTAAGCGTCTCAGGAGTGTATAAACTATAAATGTGTAACTTAAAATGATCGGTATATGCTAAAAATGGTAAGGTACAAAAAAATATGGATGTGCTCCTCTTTATTTACTCATAAAGATCCTTGGGAAACTTTTTCCTCAAATGTGATTAGAATTTTCAATAAAATGTTGTTATGTATATGATTGAAACAAAATAAATAGAGTTCAATGAACCTAACTCTCACATAGAGAGAAGAGTAGATGCAAAAAACATTAGTCTGTCCGAACTCTTTTGGCATAACTCTCACTATGCAATAGGAGCATTCAGGGAATAAAAAAATTTAAATAGGAATTTTCCTCTTTTCCCCTTAAAACACACAGCCTCGCATGGTATGGGGTTGTCTCTTGTGTTCTTATCTGGGAAAGACAAAATAAATATGATGAATGTTAAAGTAGAGAAGCCAACTTAGCGGTTTATCTTTATTCCACAATAATGAGAAACAATGATACCCATTAACTCTTCTGCTAATTTAGCAAATGCAAATTAACACATGTATGCTTGAAAAGCAAAGTAAATGTTGAAAACTATGTATTTCCCTGTAGCAGAAGCTGAAAAGTCTAGATAAAACCCAAATACAAGAGTCTCTCCCATCCAGAGAACCTTCTTAGGAAAGGATATCACAAGCTGGATTTATCTCTACAAGTGCATCAATAGTTCTAGAAGTTATTCCGGGACAGTGCTGTATGTTCAAGCCCTGAATATCTGAACCAAATAGAGCAAGAAGGGTAAGCTATTGTCTGACACAAAAGGGCAACCGGAAAGTGAGAGGATCCGCAAATGAAGTTGTATAGCACTGGCCAAAGTTGTAATCCTTGAATCGGTGATTCCACTCTTGGAAACATCGAGTACATTAAGCATCCAGCAAGAGTTCAAAATTTCTACTAATGTTGCATCAGTAACATATCCGCAACCATCTACGAGCAGGGACTTCAGAGATCCCCCATTCAACCTAACTATGGCTGAAACTGATCTGCCCGTAATATTGACACACCCGCGTAAATTCACCGCCACAAAATTAGCTGCACAATTTTGAACAAGAGGGATGAGCCCATCGTCAGTTATTCTAAGAAGCCCACTCAGATCTATATGAGTCATTTTGCGACACCGTCCACGTACGGCATCAATTGTAGTATTGCCTACTCCAGGAGAATTGCGAATAGCCAAAGATACAAGTGAGTTGCCACAAGGAGCCACCAAAGTTAATGGACAGTCTTCCACACCAATGCAGCTCACCAAGGAAAGAGTCTCTAGTTTCGTACAACAGTTAAAAAGTATACCTAGAGAGAGGTCGCTGATGCATTGTCCGTGGAGCCTTACTTCTGTTAAAACATTACCAACTAAATAAAATAGAACTGCAATTCCATTATCCCCAATGAGTGGATAATTTTTTAATGCGACAATCTTCAGGTTCAGACAGTGTTGACCCACAGCTTTGAGCGACTCATTCCCAATGTTTGAAGAAGACTCTATTGTTAAAGAGGTGATAGCGGGACAGTGCTTCGCAATGTCCAATAAAGACTTGTCAGTAATTGTTGGGCATTGGAAAAGATCAAGCTTCTCTAGTAGATGACACCCATGCGCAATTTCAGTTAAGGTTTTATCACCAACAAAAGACACATTCAACAAGGATAGATCTCTAAGAGTAGGCAACCTCGAGCAATAGACTCGAGACCAACATCAGTTACACCACGACAAGAATTGTTTCCCCGAATGGATAGCGTTGCTAAGCCTCCACGATTTGCAGTTCCAATGGCAATAGCAGCAAGTCTGACATATGTGGCTTCCCTACCAAAAAGGGACCTGACAAGATATCCCTCACCTTCTATACCATCAGATTCTTCAAGCTCATCCTTGTGAATGTTGCTTAAAAGCATAAGCCAGCGCTTGGAAACACAAGCACAGACACTTCTCTCTTGGCCACTAGGAAGACATTTGAATACTTCAAAGAGGCATTCATCAAGAAGTATTTCAATGGAAGGATGATTCCTCTGCTCAAAATTTTGAGAAGCGGTAGTGGCACAAATCCTATTCATAGAAGGCATTTTCTGAAAACCAAAAGATTAAAAACGGCATTTTCTGAAAACCAGAAGATTAAAAACGTCAAACAAAGATCAGAATAGAAACTTATATACATGATATACCTATCTATTTTCTTATCACCGTCATATATAAACTATCATCTGAAAGAGGGAGAAAAAATAAAAAATAAGATAAAGACACAAGCTTTCTGTTTAGTATGATTTCCATATTTTTCATGTTTGGTTGACTTAAATGTTTTGGAAAATCTATTTCAAATAATCTTATTTCCTCAAAATTAAGGGAAATGGCTTACCTCCAAAAATAATACGGAAAACATTTTCCAAAACTCATTTTCAACTAACACCTCAACTAACCACCCTAAATCGAATCTCAGTTATCGATTCCGGATACTAGTTTGGAATCCGACTCATGATTCTCAATTTTGGACCAAATTCACGATCATGATTCAAGACCCAACTCTCGAGTCTAAAATTGGATCGGGGTCGATCCTTGATTTGAGTGTCAAATCCTAGGTAAGCATTCGAGGTCGAGTTCTAGGTTGGGTGTTTGGGTGGTGATGCGAGTCGAGTGTTAGAATTTGGTTTTGGGTCAAGAGTCGAGGTCAGGTCACAAGTTGGTTTCCCGGTTCATACACATGCTCAAAACGCAAACCAAGGTGGAGATTGGAAAAGTTGGTTTGGTCCTAGTGGGGTCAAACCCAATAGAAGAAAATTTCATGTGCCAATTTACTTGGCTAGGAATTAAACTTGGAGAGCAAGCTAAAAATTTTGGAAGACAAATTTTGTATTTCTTTTCTTTGTGCTTGGAGCCTAAGTTTGGCCACTTATAAAAGGATGGTGATTCTTCATTGTTGAAGTCATCCTAAACTCATAGTAAAATACATTAGAAGAGTAGAGAATTAGTAGAGAGATTCTCTTAGATGTATTTGGGATCTCTCCCATTTCTTTGTTAATATACATGCAGTTGTTCTTTGGTGGACATAGGATCATTCTGATCTAAACAACGTTAAATATTGTTATTCTTCCTAGTTTTTTATTTTCACATTTCTGCTAACAAGGGTTTTGTCTCTCTTCGAGTATTGGGGTAAGAATTGGGTCCTAGTTCGAATATAGTGTCCTGAAACGAGAGTAGGGGTTAGGCCCTATTTTGGAAGTTTGGGTCAAAATTTAACGTTCCAAGTCAAGTTCCAATTCGGAAGTCGGGAATCTCAGTTCGGTCCTCCTTCGAAGGTCAGGTCTCCCATCAGGTGTCGGGGTCAGGGTTGGGTCCTAATTTGGTAGTTGATCTTAGTTCAGATGCCACGTCTCTAGTTAGAGTATCAATGTTAAATCCCAAATCAGGTGTTGGGGTGGAATCCCAATACAAAAGACATGTCTTTATTCAAGAGTAGAGTTTGGATCTTGAATAAATTTTTGGGTCGAGTGTCGAGTTTAGGTCTCGCTATGAAAGTTAGGATTTGTATCGGGTTTCAAGTTAGGGGTCGGGTCATGGTTCAAAAGTCTGGTCCCATTTCAGATGTTGAGTCCCAAGTTAAATGTGAAGGTTCGAAACAAAGTCGGTGTTCGGGTAGGGTTATGATTCGGAAGTCAGGTCCTAATTCAAGAGTTGGGGTTGGATCTCGAATCAGTCGTCAAGGTCGAGTGTCAGTGTAATATTTCGATTCGAAATACAGGTCCTCATTTGCGTGTTCAGGTCGTATTCCAGTCTTAAAGTTGGGTTTTGAGTCGGGTGTCATGGTCTAGTCCCAATTTGCAAGTCGGGTTTCTAGTAGAGAGCCAGGGTCTAGTCCTAATTCAAAAGTTTGGCCCCGGTCGGGATTCAGGGCCAAGTCCCTATTAGAAAGTTGGGTCCTAGGTCTAGAGTCTCGAGTCCAGGTCGCGTCTCGGATCAACTATTGGGGTTTGGTCGTACTTCAAAAGTTGGGTCCCACATCAGGTGTCGATGTCAAGTCTTGATTTGGACGTCAGATCCCAATTAAGATATGAGGTTGCATGTTGGGTGTTGGGTCACGTGTTAGGGTGTCTAGGCCGAAGCCTAGGTCAGATGTTGGGGTTGTATCCCATTTTGTGTGTTGGGGTCAAAATCAGGTCTTAGTTCGAATATCGGGTCTTTAAATGAGAGTCAGGGTCAGTTCTAAGGTCGGGTGTCAGGGTCGGATACCAAATCGATCATAGCATTGTGTTCTGCTTTGGTGTTGGGGTCGGGTCCTAATCCAATAATCAAAATTGTTTTTCGGGTTAGAAACTATTTTTCTAAAAGGTATATTCTTCTCTATAGCCAAAAAATCTAGAAAATGTCTTTCATTCACTCCATTAGTTTCTAAGTTACATTATTTGATGCTCATTAAAAATAATAATTTTTTTATACAATGAAGTGTGATTTATTACCAGTCATGAGGAAGATTAGAATTGCAAATTTTGAAAATAATCTTTTTTTAATTACTTCTATATACAAGGAAGGTTATCCAATTTTTGTAGTTCTCACATAATTTTCTTATCATTTCTATTCGAAGTTTTACAAATTTGTAAGTCCTCACATATTTGTTAAATTTTAAGAAGTTTAATGATTTTCTACAATGCTTTCAAAAATGATGATCTGATCAAAAAGGTAATATAGAACCTACAAAAATATTCATATATATATATATATATATATATATATAAATATATATATATAATATTTTACCTTAAAAAGTTATTGTAAACATAAACTTATTGCAGGCTGGGATTTGAAACAAGATGATTCATAGAGAGACGTTATAGAAACATACTTGAAGACATTATCGTTGTTCCTCCTTGATCAAGCCTTATGTTATCACAATTGTCTGCGGCGAGAAACTATCTAGGGAACTATATGATAATCCTAGTGAGTGGTGTGAGATGACCATTTTATAGAAGCTGAGATTTAATCTTGACCGTCCATCAAATACCAATCTAACATATGAAATTTATTTTTCTTTAGACATTAGTTACCAACTTTATATTAATTGGGTCACAAATAAAATAAATAAATTCAAGAATTTATTATAAAAAACAAAATAATTATCCTAGCATTCAATTTCAATCTCAATATAGGTTTAGGTATTGACTTAAAATATTATTTTTATATATTTTTTTATTTTTTATTTATAATTTAACATTTAATATTTTAAATTTTCATTTATTGATTAAATGTAAAGTTTATTTCTCTTGTTTTCTCTTCTAATTTTATGTCGTACATTCTGAAAAATTTAAGTACTAATAAAAATTTCACTTATGATAGGATTATATTTAAAGTTTAGAAAAAAATAATAATACAATTAACTTATAGCATTGTTAAATACTTTTAAAAGGTGTCAAAAATTCAAATTTAATTCTTCCATCTGAATTGAAGAATGAGTTCCAAAATCCGATAGTTAAATAATAAAATTTTATATGCATGCATTATTAACATAAAATTAAGCTAATAAATGATTATATTAAGAGATCTATCTATATATATATATATATATATATATATATATATATATATAGTAAATTATAAATTTAATAAGTTCTGAAAAGAATTG
>JAJONR010009272.1:0-16830 GCA_029582245.1 Solanum etuberosum
AGCAGTCACAACATAGTAAACACGCATATACCGAACATATACAATATCAATTATCATTTCAGGAGCAATGTACAATTCCACATTCTCAATAATACGCATATATGACAAGTCAATGGTCCTCTCATGGAAACCATACCCAAACTGTTAGTGTGCCGGATCGTGACACCCGATCCAAGTTAGTGTGTCGGAACGTGACACCCGATCCAAATATATGTCGGTACATGACATCCGATCCCAGTTAATGTGTCGAAACGTGACACCCGATCCATTCAACATGACACAATCACAATCACAATGTACATTCTCATAATCATACAATCAAGTGTTGATTCATGGCTTACAATCATTCATTCACACTCATTTACAGTAGGTGTGATCAATAGTGCAACATTCACATACATACATGCATTACAATTAAGCAAATACTAACATACATCACACAAACATGAAATTAAACCATCACCTACCTCGGAACCAAGCTTGAACCTCCCTAAGGCACTTGAATCTTCACTTTTCGGATTCTTTCCGCTTGTTCGTGGTCTAAAATCATACAATTAACGCAAGGATCAATAAACAAGGCCTAATTACCCGGGATTACAATCGAAATTATTAATCCTAGGCCAAACCCAAGATTCCTATACCCAAGATTAGGGCTTTTTCCTTCATTAATTTTAGATCAAAATCTTCGCCCAACAATATTTACCCAAGAATCTAAGTTCTATGGATCGAAATACTGATTAGGGGAGTAATCTGGGTCTTCTCTTAGCTCTCAAGAACGAAACTTACAGAAAAATAACGTCTTGGGGTTTATTTCCGACTTAAGTCGCGTCTGTCTCGCTGTGGCGGACCCTATCCCGCTACAGCGGCCCTGCCCTGGCGGCTTGCACAAATACAGAGAGTCAAACTTAGAGTTTCAAACCCCCATTTCACAACACACCTTCAACCCATGACATTCAAAACTACTCGTTCACGCTAAGGTTAGTTTCGGGAGTTCTACTTGCCCGAATTCGATTCTGTAAAATCATACGAGTTCCTTAACGTCTTAGCTATCCACTCATGTGATCAAAAACATTATTATATCTCTCATTCATTACCAGATTTTCCTAGCCCTCACTGACTCTGATTTCGTCCAAATCTGGACTAGGCTAGGAATTTCCAAGTTACTACCAAAAAGTTTTCTGACCCCAATTCTTTCTCCATTGGCTTTTTTCTAACGACGGGATCAGGTCGTTACATCAAGAATTAATAGAGCCTTACATCGGTATGGAATTTCAATCACTTGATACTGGATTTAAATTTTATCTTGATTATGCTCATCGTAATGGTTTTAGTGTGAGCAAATATCAAATTAGTAGATCAAGAAAAGATAAATCAATTATGTGTCAAGAGTTTGTTTGTTTAACAGAAGGATTTCGTTCAAAGAAAAGTCTTGAGAGTAATAAGCAACGAGATGAGACTAGAGAAGGGTGCAAAGTGATGATATATATGTCAAAGAAAGAAGAAGAAAAGTGGGTTATAGCTAGGCTTGTCTCAAATCATAATCATGAACTTGCTTCTCCCAATAGTCAGAAATTCTTGCGATCAAAAAGAAAAAAATCAGAGGCTCAGAAGAATCTTACTGATCTCTTAAATAATTCTGGTATTCGTCCGAGTAAAATTGCATCAGTGTTGATTACTCAGGCTGGGGGCGTAGATAATCTCAATCTAACTGGACGAGATATTCAGAATTATTTGAGCACTAAAAGGCAACACTGTCTTGAGAAATGAGATGCACAATTGATGTTGAAATACTTTCAAAAGCGACAATCTGATAGCCCAGGATTATTTTATGCAATACAAATGGATGTAGAGGGTCATTTAGCTAATTGTTTTTGGGTGGATGCTAGGTCTAGGATAGCTTACAAGAATTTTGGAGATGTTGTCCTATTTGATCCTACATACTTGATAAATAAATATAAGATGCCTTTTGTTCCATTTACCGAAGATAATAACCATCACCAATCTATTTTATTTGGATGTGCTCTTCTTTGGGATGAAACAAAAGAAACTTTTCAGTGGTTACTTCACACTTGGCAAGAGGCAATGTTTGGTATTTCTCCTCGTACAATAATCACAAATCAAGATGCTGCAATAACAAATGCAGTTGCAAAGGTGTTCCCAAATAGTGCACACCATTTTTGTATGTGGCACATTGAGAAGAAGATTCCTGAATATTTAAGTCATGTTTTTCATGAATTTGATGATTTTAAAAGTGAGTTTAGTAAGTGTTTACATTGTACAACAACTCCTGAGGAATTTGAAACTGCTTGGATTAAAATAATGAAAATGTACAATTTAGAAGAACATAGTTGGTTGCATAGGATATACGCAATTCGCGAGAAGTGGATTCCAGCATATGTGCGAACTACTTTTTGTGCTGGAATGTCAACAACTCAAAGAAGTGAAAGTATGAATAAATACTTTAAAGATTATCTTAACTCTAGTACACCAATGAGTGTATTTGTGACGCAATATGATAAAGTTGTTGACGGTAGGTATGACAAAGTAAGGGAGAAGGAGTATAAGACAACATTAAAAGGCTATCTTGATAAATTATATCCAATGGAGGATGAAGCAGCCAAAATATATACCAGAAAAATATTTCAAAAATTTCAAGAAGAGTTGATTAAATCTCAAAAATTTATTTCAGAAAAAATAGAGGTCCAGGATGGAATACATATCTATAAAGTGCATTTGTTTCAAAGACAAACACCGGCATATATTGTTATATTGAATCTTGAATTAAAAAATGCTGCTTGTTCTTGTCATAAGTTTGAGTTCATGGGAATTTTATATAGACATGTACTTATGATATTTATAAAGAAACAAATTCACTCACTTCCACCATGTTATTTATTGGATCGATGGACAAGGTATGCAACCACAGAAAAAGTTAATGACATTTCAAGTGCAGGATCGCTTGTGGATAATCTGAAGTCTTTCACTATATGGTTTAATAACATTATGACGCATTCTCTTTGGCTCTCTAAACGAGCTACTTATTCAGAAAAGCATTATAAATTTACATATCAAAGATTGTTGCAACTATGTAAAGAACTTGATGAACTTCCATACGAGGATGTGAATGATAATGTATGTGATGGTCAAGTTAACGAGTCAAATCTGAATTTGAACTCAAGTGAACAAAGGGAAAATTTTAGTTTGCTTGACCCTCCATGTGTGGCTACTAAAGGACTTCCTCGTTCTTTGAGAATGAAAGATGGTTTAGAAAGTTCTCAGAAGGTTAAAAAAAGCTCTTCGCAGAAATCAAAAAGGGAAACCAAAATCATAAAAAAGGGCAAGGGAGTAAGGTAATTTTATAGCTCGATCTTTAATTTTCAATCTACTTCAATAAATTTAGAATTTTGATGCGTATTCATTGACTAAATCACATGTTTCAATTATTTGCTTAATTTGCAGTTCACACACTAATGTCGAAGAGGAATTCAATACCAGGGAAACATTCCTTAATGCAGATCCTACAATGGTAAGCGTTTATTTTGATAAATTATGTCAATTTTGACCAAGACTTATTCTTTATGCATCATTCTCTTTTTAGCTAACAAATTCTTCTTTTATTTAATCATTTCTTTTTTTAAGGAATTCTCAGCATATTCAGAACCTTTGCAAGGGCAAAGTGGCCGCGCTGATTCATATCCCACCTCATTTATGGTGGGTTACTCTTGCTTTACTGCGTTTGTATGTATTTTAAATTTATTTATAGCATATATGCATTTCTAAATGACTACTTTTTCAGGAATTTATGAGAGAAACTTCGTATCCATATCAAAGAGGTTTCTAATCTACGAGTTGACTTGGAGTTTGTGGAGTTATAAACTATATGCCTGGAGAGACAACTATTCAAAGTTTTGTTTTGTTCTGTTTTTTTTTTTGGTAGAATATAATCCCAGGGGTTGTTTATAGCACAATATTCTGTTCAAGACTTTTTTTTCTTTTAAGTTTACAACAGTAAACTCAGAGTTTTAGCTTCATTTTTTTGTTGATTGTGTTTTCATTCATAGTGAATTAGTTACTCTTTTATGCCTTCATATTTGTTGGCAATGATTTTCTTAAAAGGACGAAGTGCTTTGCAATAAGAATACACGAAAAATTACAGTATCTTAATTTTTTTTAATCTTTATTTTACTATGAGAAAATGCAAATCATCTTAGTTTTCCAATCAAGTTGATGTGTATCTTTGCCTGCTATGATGAAGTTCAATAGTGTATCAGACAAATACTTTGAATATGTTTTAAGTTAGTTGCAGACACCTTGATAAAATGTCTTCTTTCTTATACTGCAATGACAAATCAGCTTCTGGTGTACTCATCTACTCATATTTTCTATAGATCAGCTTATAGACACATGCATCAAGAGTGCTTATATCGTCCATTAACTTGAGTAAGTTAAAAATAAACTTATAAGCACTTAAGTTTTAAGCTAAAATATTAAAAATAAGCCAAAAATGAAAAGTCAATCCAAAGAGACTCTAAGAATGCACTCGACATTAGCAAGATCAGCAATATATATCTCTTTCTTTATCAAATGGTATCTGTTTCGCATTCAACACAATAAACTAAAGAATAAGTGAGTTTTACTCCCATGATGTAAAAATAATGGTTAAATTCAACACTTACATAGCAGTTTGAATCCTATGTCAATTAGACACTATTACAGTTGTGAAGAAAGTTTTAAAATTACAGTAAATGAAATCCATTCATACTTCAAACATAACCGGGAAAGCAAATCACTTGCTACTGCCATCACAAAATAAATACACCTCGGAAGATCCACCACCAGGTGTTGTTTAGACATTAGTCGAACGCCTCTCTGTTAGAAAGTTGCCTCAGTTCTAGCCATCACCATGAAAATAGTTGTTTGTGTAGCTACTGTGAATGTCTGCTGGAACATTCTTAGTGTTATTAGTTGACTTTGAGGCAACCTTATTAGTTAGAGCCTTTTTCCTGATTGCGAGTAGTCTGAAAATTGTTAATAGGCTCTACACTTTCAAACATGTAACTCAAGAAACTCTGACCGCCCCAACACTCAATCCACGACTCATCCTTAATTATTGATTTCTCAACAAAATATCAAAGTACTTGACATCAATTCCAAAGCAAGAGACAGGGGAGTACATCTTATTCCTAAAAGGATTACCCTGTAACGTTAGTACTTGCCAACAAAATCAGTTAGGTAAAGTGCAATCAAAACATCAAAAACAAGGAGTATAACTTGGGAAGGGACCAGAAATGTAGCAGTTAAAGCCTCCAAGTTGTTGGACATGCCCATCTCCTCTTATGCTCATGTGATTTGGTTTTATTCAATAGAAATATTCAATAATTCTGTCCTCATTTCAGCGATTCATTTACTGCACGTTTTGTGCCTCACACTAATATAGTTTACCATTTTGATTATCTAGACCTCATTTACCTTTCATACATTCATTCCTCGATTTCATTTTCTACGCGTCTTAGACCTGTCAAAGCCTCCAAGTTGTTGGCTAGCAGTATGCTCTTTTCACCTGGCAAGAAGCTTGGCTAACTATCTTGATCGTATCATTGACTTCTTCTTTTCAGGATAATCAGTGATAGAGTATGTCCTTAGAAGATCCATAAAACGTGTTTTAAAAAAAATAAAAGACGAAAAATCATTAATCATTAGATGTGAAAATATACTAGTTAAATAGAGAGAAGAGAATTAAATATTTCCAAAAAGTTACCAGGATGGTTATCTCAGATTGCTTCAATGGTGTATGTTTGCTTCAATGGTACGTTGTTGGAGAAGGAGAGTGAATATGATGAAGAAAGCTGATAGAATTTTTTATTTTTTATTTTTGGTAAGACAAGTAAGAATCCTAAACAAATTTTTATAATTAATTTAGAGTCCAAGTTACCATATAACACTCTTTTATTATTTTTATTTTAATATTAATAATATTTGAATATATTAATTAAAAAAAGTAAATATTTCTAAAAATGAGGTGCCCGTGAAATTTTCTTATCCACCGTCGATGGATAGTAGTTAAACTCAACAAGGTATCTATTCATGCATTTATTTTTTAATATAAAACTTGTCCAGTTTTAACATACCACTTTGTACACATAACTAACTATATGTCCACATTATTAATTAAATCAGCCAAAATACAAAACCCATCTAGATTAAGAAAAAAAATCCAAATTAAATCCACCCACCTACATCCCTTATAACCCAAAACAAGTCATTGTGCCTAATAATTGATCACTAGTAATATTCCATTTTTCTCCATTCTTTGAATTTTCATTTTAGGTATTCAATAAGAGTGATCAAACACTTGTCTAAATAGAATCTACCAAGTGCGGACGTACCAACAAGTCAATCCTGTAATAATAATAATTTTCAATTTGGTCCTTGTATTATATGGTTACTGAACAAAGTACTCTAACTTTCTTCTTTATATTTAAAAAAGAAAAAATTACCTAAATACACATCTTATTTTATTATAATCTCAAAAATTTGCTACAATTTTAAAAAATTTCAAAAATCCCTCTCGGATACATCATTCCCTATCACTAGCTAATACATCCCTATCCCCTCTCAATTACATCCCTCCCCTTTCGGATAAATTCATTCCCTATGCCCTCTCTATACATCTCTCTCCTATGTATCCGAATGTCTGTTGATCTATCCGGAAGTCGAGTGATATATCCGAAATCCGTAAGCTTTAAGAGATTTATGTAATTTAGAAAAGAGTAGAAAAATAATGTAATTAGCTCTTAACACTATAAGATTTACGTAAATTATAAAATAAATTCCTTTGCTAAATGGAATGTCCTAAATCCTAACGCGGACGTACCAAATACAAAGCGTGTTCTTGAATTAATATTCTTTATCCTAAAATGGAAGGACCAAAGGTGCAAATTTATTAATACTATTTTCTCCCAAGAGTTTTGGCCAGCCTTGTATATAAAGGACATTGTCCCCATCGACCTTTGCATCATAAAACATAACCACAAAGTTTCTTCATTAGCATTACTACTACCAAACAAATGGCAGCACAGAGAGATCTTGCTAAAATAGGTTCAGAAGGCTTTGCTCTAATTGATGAATACTTTGGTAAAAAGAGGATCATCAATAGACCTCCCACCACCGTGGCACACAATATGGCAGCCGGCACCAGTACAACATTCCGGGCGACACAGCAGAGCTGCAACTATCACTACTCTTCCGCGGAAACTCATGTTTACCGGGTAAATCCCTCGGTTAGAAGAGAAGCTATGATCACTGCTCCAACACCACCGGTGGCTTTAAGTAGCTATGCGGCAGCTCAATTGCACGATGGTATATATCTCGCCAGTTATTCTAACACACGCCAAATGCGCATGGCTTACTAGGTACTAAAATATGTAATATAGTTGGTGTTGCTTCTATGTAGAAATAGTTAATTACGCTACCTACGCATGTAGTCTTGGTTATGCTTTTGGAATAATTTTGTAGCTAAACCATGTTATATGTATGTATGTGTTGTATTTTCAATGTAACAACCGTTGTTAATTTGTATTACTAGAAGATTTAGAACAATAACGTTGGAGAACTTCGTAAGAAATAACAAAGTTTGAAGAATATTTCAAAAATTAGAAACTTTAAAACTTGTAAAAGAAAATAGAATCTGAAAAAGATCAGAGGCAATATCGAAAATATTTTTCTCAAGAAAGAAAATCAATCAAGTCAACGGAATGCACAATGCTTTTTAAAGAAAATTATTTCCCTCTAGTATCCTAGGTTAATGGAATGTATCCTTCCATAATAGAACGATCTTACTCACTGGTGTATCAGTACCTAAAATTACGGTGTTAGCGAACCACTCAATGACAATGATATTTCTTAGGTGAAGACGATGGTGATCTCCGATAGCTTCCATTTTTCCTACCTTATGGTGGGAGATGCCTTATTTTCTTACATAAATTGTACTCCTGTAGTAGCTCTTGTACCTATTAAGATTAGTTCCTTGTGGAGTGTTTTTGGTCTTGTTGTTTCCATAAAGTTAAGATGTTGAAGAGATTTTTTTAGTAAATCATTTATTTTCCGCATATTTTTAACCGGTTTGGCGGTTGAGGGTTCTTCTATCTAGGTATTAAAATAGGTGCCCGCATGGTCCGTTGGATTGAATCGCGACAACTTGTTATCAAAGCTTAGGTTACAGATCTCCCTATACAAGATAAAATGTTGAATAGAGTCATGAGGATTGGTGTGTTGACATACACTTTTAATCTTTAAGGGGTTATGAAACATTCTAGGAATCTGTCTCACTTCTTCACTCTTTTTATGAGATTTATCGCTTGTGGTATGAGTTGAGTCCAATTGGTATCTAGATTTCAATTGATATCTTAACGAAGTAATTTGGATGTCATTGTAGCAGCTAAAGGTACACAAGCAAGGAAAGATTGAAACTGGAAAGGTTCTAATTGATATCTAGCCTTAAGAATCATGTGAGTGCATGCATGATCAGCTAGTGGTCATCCAGGACGCGAATGATTTGTCATTAACCTCATTAATTTGATGATAAATGCTTAATGGTTGTTGCTATGTACATTGTATTGATTGAAGAACTGCTTATGTGTGAATTATATTTGCCTAAATGATTGAACTTGTATGTGATTATTGAATATGTTTTGTGTAATTCAGTATGAGATTAACGGTCAGGAGGCAACGTCTGTGTTATACATGTTTGGGTAGGATCCTGGAATCCTAATGAGTTTATGGTTAGAATGACTGTGACATTTGTGCCTGGGAACGGTCTTGGGTTGGCATTGTTAATGATAAGGTGTTTAATGAGTCGGTACGAGCAGTTTTTTTTCCTCCTTTTGATATTTCTTTCATTTGCTACTAATATGTCATGTGTATATGTCACGACCTAGACCGTCGTGATTGGCACCCACACTAACCCTCCGGTGGGAGAATCATTATTACAACCAGACTAAGCAACTTAAAGAACTAAAATATTTAAAGATACGGAAGCAGGTTTAAATGATTAGTAAAATGGAGTTCCCATAAACTCTAAATGTTTTAAATAAACAGCTAAACAAAACTATTGCGGAAGTTCAACCCCTAGAACCTGAAAGTCATTGTACCAAAACTCTATAATTCAACAAGTCTAAGAAAAAGGGGTACAACCCCGAAGCTAAACATACGAATAAGCCTAACTATATAGTATGAGTCTGAAAAGAATGGACTAAACAAAATAGAGGATCCATGACAGCCTGAATGAACTGGCTCACCCTCGAATCCGGTCTCGATCAATGATTCCCTAGCTGAGATCTATCAGTAGTCGTCTGAAGATGGCATGTACTCAACAAAGAATGAGCAAGTGCAGTATCAGTACATAAACCACAGTGTACTGGTAGGATCACGCGGCTACTCTAGTAAGCGGAACATAAGCCAGTAATTACAACACAGTAAATACACATATACAGAACGCATAATTCTATTACCATTTTAGGAGCAACATACAATTTTTCAATATCAATGACAAACATATATGAATATAATAATCACAAGTGGTCCTCTCATGGAACCCACACCCAAACTGTTAGTGTGTCGTAACGTGAAATCCGATCCAATATACATGTGTCAGAACGTGACACCCGATCCAATATGTGTGTCGGAACGTGACACCCGATCCAATATATGTGTCGGAACGTGATACCCGATCCAATATATGTGTCGGAATGTGACACCCGATCCAGTCAGCACAACCACAGTCACAATCACACCCATAATGAACAATATCCATAGTCACACAGTCAAGTAACAGGTTCATGACATGTAATCGTGCACACATAATCATTTCATTTAGTTCAATTCACGTTTCCCTATTCACATACACGCATGCATACAATGAAGTAATTAATAAAAATATATCACACAACAGGAAGTTGAACCATCACCTACCTCGAAACCAAGCTTGAATCCTCCTAAGACACTTGAGCCTTCCCTTTTCGAATTCTTTCAGCTTGTTCTTAGTCTAAAACAGTTAAATAATGCAAGGATCAATAAACAAGACCTAATTTACTCGGATAATAATCAAACTATCAATCCAAGGCCAAACCCAAGATCCTACTGTTCAATAAGGCTTTTTCACCATTAACTTCAGGCCAAAACCCTCCCCCAACGATCATTACCCAAGATTTTAAGTTCTAAGAATTGAATTACGGATTAGGGGAGTAATAATCTTACCTTTAGCGCAAGAATTCATGGAAAACTGTCAAGAACTTCCCTTGGTCGTCCCTTAGCTCTCAAGAACGAAGTTTTGCGGAAAATAATGATTTTGGGGTTTTTCCCGATTTAAGCCACGACTGTCCGGCCCTGGCGGGCCCCAACCCGCCACAGCACCCCCGCCCTGGCGGGTTTAGTCTCTCCCCGGCGGCTTGCATGGAGGTAGAAGCTCGGAATTTGAGTTCCAAGCTCTCATTTCGCAACACACCTTCAACCCTTGACGTTCAAAAACTACCCTTTCACGCCAAGATCAGTTTCGAGAGTTCTTCTCACCCGAATTCGATTACGTAAAGCCGTACAGGCTCCTTAACGTCTTGGCTATCCACTCATGTGATCGAATTCATAATTTAACCCCCCATTCATTACCAGATTTTCCTAGGCCTCACCTGACTCAGATTTCATCCAAGTCTGGACTAGGCTAGAAATTTCCAACTCACTACTCAAAAGTTTTCTGGCCCAAATTCTTTCCCCATTGGCTTTTCCATAACGACGGAGACTGATCGTTACAATAAATACCAATTTACCCATCACTCGTCCTCGAGTGATAAGCTAGGAAGAACTGGCTAAGGTAAGAGTAGAGTAGTACCTGAATCGTCGAATAACTGGGGATACTTGTCTCGCATGTCCTCTCGGTCTCCCAAGTAGCTTCTTCAACCGGACGATGTTTTCATTGAACTTTTACGGAGTTTATCTCCTTGGTCCTCAGTTTCCGGACGTCGCGATTAAGAATTACAACTGGCTCCTCCTCATACTGAAGGTCCTTGTATAACAAAACTGAGTCCCACTTTATGATGTAATCTCTGTCCCCATGATACTTCTTCAACATGGACACATGAAACACCGGATGAACCCAGATAGGCTAGGCGGTAAAGCCAACCAAGAAGCCACTGACCCTACACAGTCAATAATCTCAAATGGCCCGATGTATCGAGGACTAAGCTTTCCCTTCTTGCAGAAACTCATCACCCCCTTTATGGGTGACACTTTTAGAAGGACTTGCTCACCAGCCTGAAACGTCATGTCCCTTACCTTATGGTCTGCATACTTTTTCTGTCGACTCTGGACTGCTAGAAGCTTAGATTGGTTGCTTCTCACCTTATCTTGAGCATCTTTTACGAAATCAACCCCCAAAGGTTTCACATCTCCAGCCTCAAACCAACCAATTGAATACCTATACATCCTCCCATACAATGACTGAAATCATCTCAATACTGGAGTGATAAATATTGTTGTATGTAAACTTAACTAACAAAAAAATCTATTCCCAATAACCATCAAAGTTGATCGTACATACATCTACAACATGTTATCAAGGACCTTAACACAATCATCAGGACGAATCATTTCCCACATAACCATGATAAAATTCTAAATCAATACTTGCTACAATTAGAGGTGAACCTGAACCAACCAACACACACTCATAATACCCAAACAATCATAGTTCTTATCAACATCTCCATCTCACAACATAAATTCCCATGAACTTAAGTTATAAAAATTTGATCTTTAGACATCAGATACTCATCGAGGGATATGTCCAAGCATACAAACCCTTTAACAACACTATCGAAATGCTAGATTAGTAAATGTGATTGTAGATTACCCTTAAGAATAGTAGAATTGGACCCAATGATCCACACATTCAACCACACATAATCGATACACTTGATCCACCACTTGGGATCCACCCACAAAAGTGAAAACACACGTGAGCATAGTTAGTGAATTATACTCACAACCATGTACAAAATGAAATAGATGGTCACATAAGAATTTATGGAATAAAGATTGAATAACACTAAAGGTTTTCCTCCGAAGAGTCAATACCAACCATTTCCATTCAGTTGACTCCACATACTCTTCACATCATTCCACTGAAGCCCACACTCTCAAAACTAACAACCATAATAACACTCCGATCATTTACCTTACTCTAAACCAACACTTTTAAATGAAAACCTTTCTTAGGTACTTAACAATCAACAGTAATAAACTTTACGACTCAACCTAGGTGTAAGTACTTTCAAATGCTTAATACCTGATACAATTGATCATTTCTCATCTTGCAAATTCATACCTTGACAAATATCACCACGAATGTAGACTTACAATGAAAAAAAAATCTGAATTGTAAATTCAACTGTATAACACAATCCCCTTATCTATCAACATTAGCTTATACCTTGAAGATTTTTATGAATTCATGGATCTTCGCTTATCATTGATCGCCTCTCCATTAATCTTACAATATCTTTTGCAAAAAAAAAAAATGCAATCGTACTCATTACTAAACTCAAAAACAAAAACAAAGCACTTATCATCACACTCGAGCTAATGTCTGTACACTCCTTTCTCAAGTTTTTTTCAATAGTTTTTAACCAATCTGATGGATCTGTGACACTATTACCATAGCCACAACAAAACGAATGAAATCACGCGTCTCTGAACCCAATTATCTACCCCTCTAAAGATACCTCTTTAGCCTTTGCAATCAAATAAAGTATTCTTTCTCTCGCCTCTCTTTAAAGGCTGTACTACATCCCACTATTTTTTTCTTCATTATGACTCTAGCTCTTTTAAATTCTATTCAAGTGGTGTCCCACCATATCCTAAAACTTTCCATACAACCACGTTACTCACCAAATATTAGAAAACCACAACCTTAGATACTCGCAAGTCGTAATTACTATACATAATTCGCTTAACCAACAATCATATTATATAGTTGCATCCCATCACAATCCATCACAAACTCTTATTATCATTATGCTCAGTTAGCCCTGGCTATCACTACGAAGTCAACCTTTTCATCGACATGACACCTCAAACTCAGGTATACTTATCAAATTCAAAGGACTAACCCAATTTTATACACACTTTCTTACTAAAATCTTCAATTGCCTTCACCCAAGTATACTCAATGAGACTTTCTTTATCCATAAGCTTGTCATTCCGTTATCAATCCACTCTTTTATGGCTTAAGATAAAATCATCAGTCCTCATACCACCATCCTTCTTCTTAACAACAAGACAGGAGCACCCCACGGGGAAGCACTAGGATGAATGAAACCTTTATAAAGAAGCTCCTGGATTTGATATTTAAGCTCTCTCAATTCTGTCGGAGCCATGCGATAAGTAGGAATGGAGATGGGGCGAGTGCCAGGTTCCAAGTCAATGCAGAAATCTATATATCTATCCAGAGGCATACCAGGCGAATCGGTAGGAAACACTTCCTTGAATTCAGACACTACAGGAATAGAATCAATAGAGGGAGGCTCAACATCAACATCCCGAATGTGAGCCAAATACGCCAAACACCCCTGCCCCACCAGTTTCCTAGCCCGCTCGAAAGATATGACCTTAGCTGGCTTAAGCTTGTACACCCCTTTCCACTCTAACCTTTCCCTACCTGGGATCTCTAGAGTTACCGACTTAGCATTACAATTAAGCACAACATAATAGGGGGACAACCAAATCATGCCTAAGATTATATCAAAGTTAGTCATATCCAAAATAACCAAATCAGCCCAAGTCTGAAAACCCATAAACAGAACATCACAAGTACGATATACATGGGTGACGATGATTAATTCTCTAACTGGGGTAGAAACATGGATGGGGGCATCAAGCACATCACAAACCACATCAAATCCTAAAGCAAACTCAACTGACACATATGAATAAGTAGAACCTGGATCAAACAAAACCGTAGCCATCCGGTCACAGACAAAAATAGTACTTGTGATCACTGCATTAGACGCCTCAGCCTCGGTCTTTCCCGGAAAGGCATAAAATTGAGCCATGTCATCTTGACGGGCAACCTCCTTGCCTGGTTGTACTGCTCCTCTACCTGCATTACCATTTCCCCGACCTCCACAGCCTCGCTGATTCCCTCCTCGCCCAACTTGTGGACGTCCTCTACCATTATTATCACTACCCGCGGGTACCACTGCCCCGTTCTGCTGCGGCACGGGGTCAGACATGCGCGGATGGGGACAATCTCTCCTCATACGTCCATGTTCTCCACAATTATATCACACTTAATAACTTAACCAAGTAAGCATCATTGCTATTGGAGTAGTCGTATCACAACATAATTTCATCATTTACTAAGCAACCCATACATGTTATGACAACAATACTAAATGTATTTTCCTAAGTAATGGTGTTCATTATCTAACCGTCCCTTACAAAACTTCTTGAATGTTGTCACCTTGGCAAAGTCTTCTGACTTCACCCCCTTCTATGTCCATCACAAAATCAACCACTTCCTAAGAAGATTTTGCTGAAGCAGCCCCTATAAGCTTGAATATGCAAATTTGACCTTAATCCCTCCACAAAGCGACAAATTTGCTCTTTTTGACTGAAGCAAAGTAGAGTACCATATTTGGATGAAACACAAAATTTGGCCTTATAGGCTGCAATAAATATATTATGTTGCTCTATATTCAGGAACTCATCCCTCCTCCTATCCCTCAAAGTTCAGGGTATATACTTCTCCATAAAGAAAGCTATAAAATGTTTCCCAAGTCATGAGTAATGCATTTACTAGTCGGCACTCAACATGAGACCACCACCACATTTTGGCGTCTCCCTTGAACTGGTCTATCATAAACTCAACACCAAATCACTCTACTTTATCCATCTTATGAAACAACTCATGACAATCAACAAAAAAATCATGAGAATCTTCAGATTCAGTACCCATGAAGAATGAAGGTTTCAATCTTAAGAACATAATAAAAACCTCATATTTGTCACTAGTCATTACATGCCCACAATGAATCAGGAAAACATGCTTATTTGGAAGGACGCATCCTCTCTTGCTAGTGTTGGTGTTACCACTTCTGTTGCTCTAGTTCTGACCATAGAGTGAAGGAGGAAAGATACCAATTTGTATCACCTAGATACCAATTGGATTCTAGTAATAGCATGAAATATGGAAAGAAATGAGTTTTCCTAATGTCTTATAGCCTCTCGAAAAAAAGTACAAACGTCTCTGTACCGTTCCGCAAGCCTCTACCAGACTCGTTTTGGTACAATGAGATTAACGAACCTAGGGCTCTAATACCAACTTTTTCACGACCCAGACCGTCATGATTGGCACCCACACTAAGCCTCCGGTGGGAGAACCATCACTACGACCAGACTAAGCGACTTAAAAAACTAAAGCATTTAAAGATACGAAAGCAGGTGTAAATGACTAGTAAAATGGAGTTCCCATAAACTCCAACGGTTTTAAATAAACAGCTAAACAAAACTATTGCGGAAGTTCAACCCCTAGAACCTGAAAGTCATTGTACCAAAACTCTATAATTCAACAAGTCTAAGGAAAAGGGGTACAACCCCGAAGCTAAACATACGAATAAGCCTAACTATATAGTCTGAGTCCGAAAAGAATGGACTAAACAAAATAGAGGATCTATGGCAGCCTGAATGAACTGGCTCACCCTCAAATCCGGTCTCGATTAATGATCCCCTAGCTGAGGTCTATCAGTAGCCGCCTGAAGATGTCCTGTACTCAACAAAGAACGAGCAAGTGCAGTATCAGTACACAAACCACAGTGTACTGGTAGGATCACGCGGCTACTCTAGTAAGCGGAACATAAGCCCGTAATTACAACACAGTAAACACACATATACAGAACGCACAATTCAGTTACCATTTTAGGAGAAACATACAATTTCCTAATATCAATGACAGACAAATATGAATGTAATAATCACAACTGATCCTCTCATGGAACCCACACCCAAACTTTTAGTGTGTTGGAAGGTGACACCCGATTCAATATACATGTGTCGGAACGTGAAATTCGATCCAATATATGTGTCGGAACGTGACACCCGATTCAATATATGTGTCGAAACGTGACACCCGATCTAATATATGTGTCGGAACGTGACACCCGGTCCAGTCATCACACCCATAATGAACAGTACCCATAGTCACACAGTCAAGTAACAGATTCATGGCATGTAATCGTGCACACATAATCATTTCATTAGGTTCAATTCACGTTTTCATATTCACATACACGCATGCATACAATGAAGCAATTAACAAGCACATATCACACAACAGGAAGTTGAACCATCACCTTCCTCGAAACCAAGCTTGAATCCTCCTAATACACTTGAGCCTTTCCTTTTCGGATTCTTTCAGCTTGTTCTTGGTCTAAAACAGTTAAATAATGCAAGGATCAATAAACAAGGCCTAATTTACCCGGATAATAATCAAACTATCAATCCAAGGCCAAACCCAAGATTCTACTGTTCAATTAGGGCTTTTTCCACCATTAACTTCAGGCCAAAATCCTCCCCCAATGATCATTACTCAAGATTCTAAGTTTTAAGAATCAAATTACGGATTAGGGGAGTAATAATCTTACCTTTAGCGCTAGAATTCGTCGAAAACTTTCAAGAACTGCCCTGGGTCATCCCTTAGCTCTCAAGAACGAAGTTTTGCAGAAAATAACGATTTTGGAGTTTTTTCCCGATTTAAGTCGCGACTTTCCCGCCCTGGCGGGCTCC
>JAJONR010009273.1:0-17734 GCA_029582245.1 Solanum etuberosum
ATTATCACAATTGACTATGTGAAGTCAAGCGATAATGTGTCAGATCCACTAAAGAAAGGCCTAGTAAGAGAGGCAGTTGAAAGATCATCTAAGGGAATAGGTCTACGGCTTAGGACAAGTCATCATGACGGTAACTCTATCTAGCAGACTGGAGATCCCAAGACCTATATTCAAGGAGAAAAATAAAGTTGTGACTGACGGTTCGACATTGTCAATTAACTCAATCCATTCTCATGATGAAGACAATGTTTAGGAACGAGGTTAAAACATTAAGGTTTGTTAATGAGTTAATAAAGCTTAAAGTTTTTAATGATTTGCTAAGTTTGGCAGATTTGACCAAATAGTGTATCTACGAGATGACACGGTTAGAAATCACCTATGTGAGTGTGAAGTGTAAGCCGCTTCAAAGAGAATTTTTTGTCAAAAGCCTATTCTCTATACACTCATAAAACCAGGAGGTGTTCATGGCTGAAACGAACACAACCGTAAGAACCATAAACGGTAAAGGGTTAATTGTGTGACATATGGTTGTCTAGGTATACACCAAAGCTCGACGGTTCAAAGATATCGCATCTACCGATTGACCGAGTATATCCGACATATATTCACTACGGAAAGTCCAAGGGGAAACCTACTTATCCAGATGCAATTGATCCTTGCTTGTAAAGTACACACTCGTCCGTGCATTCCTTTATGTTATGATCATTCCCCATTAATGTGGGGGATTGTTGGATATAACAAGAGTTAATGGGAAATGGAGGGAAGATGAAAAGAGGAATTGGAAAAGATTCTCTTATGCTTTAAGAAAAGACATTTCTCCCTCATTGGTTGTGGAAAGAAAAATAGAAGTGTTTAAATAGAGAAACATTTCTATTAGTTGTTAAAAGAGTTGGAAAGAGGGACCCCCCTCGCGTCGTCTTCGTCGTTGCTCGCTCGGCTCGGCTTCGGCTTTGGAAAATGAATGATCGAGAGATTATTTTTGGACAAAGTTTGTTTTAATTATTTATTTAATTAATTAAATTAAATTAAATATCCAAAACGTTTCAATTATTTAGTTAATTAACCGAAACGTTCCGACCCGACTCGGATCCGCGCAACCTGTTTTATTTAAAACACTTTTCCGTCGTTGGAGATGACTGTTCTGAAAGGTTGCAACTTTCAGGAACAACCATGACCGTTTGAAAGGTTGCAAACTTTCATAAATGGTCGTCTGATTTCTGAAAGGTTGCAACCTTTCGGAACCAATTCCTCTTGCCTATAAATACCAGTGATTCTTTAGACTTTTTATTTACGAAAATTTCTGATTTCTTCTTCTTCTGCACAAATTTTCTTCAAATTAAAAAAAATGCATGCAAGTTTTCTGAAATAGTGTTGACTTGTTATAGTATTTGAAATTTGAAGAAGACATTTGTTCAAAATTCAAAGATATTTATCTGTTTAATTGCAATTAGTCCGGTAACATAAATATTACTATTACTCAATTGACTAACCTTTTAACGACAATTACTTAAAAAGTCTAATAAATACAGCCAAATTCCATTTCATTCAATTAAGAAAAAAACTTTTTTACTCTAAAATTTCCAAACATTCTCTACATTGAATTTCGAAAGGGCTCGATCACTCTACATTCACCAAATTCAAATTCAATTTCATTCAAAAAACTTCTCTAAATTCACCAAATTCAAATTCAATTTCATTCAAAAAACTTCTCTAAATTCACCAAATTCAAAAGGGCTCAATCACTCTTTCTCCATTCCATCTGAAGCGGCAGCTTTGAGATTCACAAAATCGATTCCATGCGAATTGAAAGCTTTCGTATCTCTCAACTTTTTGTTGTTCTTTGCTTGATGCGCTTTCCAGTTTTGTTTCTTTTTCAATCTGTTAAAATATTTTTAGTGCTCCTGAAATTTTCTGTTGAATCTGCAGAACCTAGCTTTACATTTTAACATTATTTTTAGTTGTGCAAATCCTTGTTGATATCGACAAATGAACAATTTCAGGGTATATGTATTATGACTTCGATTCTCCAGACTCTGTTTTTGTGATCTTGATGAGCACTAAACCCCTTATCAACAAATTTTCAAATAATTGCTGCTAAAAGTACCAGCACTCTATATAAATGTCACTAAAGGCTTTAGCCACACGGGATGCAATGACATTAACTCAATTGCTACCAAATACTTTTGCGGCAATATTAAATTCAATTCATGTATCCTACTCAAACATATAAAGAGGGTTAGTGGGTTACCAATTTGGATAACTTAATTTATTATAGAAAATTATATATAGCCATTAAGCATATCAATTCTACTCAACAGATTACAAAAGGTGCATGGGCTTATTCATTATATTGCAAAGAAAGATTATAGGTACATACATTGCCACTTGATTTATTAGGAGTAAAGTATTGTTCCAACGCATTCATAAGACGCTGGTGAGCACCTAACGTGCTGCAAACAACTTTCAGAAAAAACACAGAATCACATTTTTAACGACACTATATAGCCTTAAGAGAATTTCTTTCGAAGTTCTGTAATCTGTTTCTTATTCAGCTGGAAGCCTTTGGCAAGAACGTCGTCTGGAACAGGTGGTTTTGATGCAAAGATTGAATTAGGAATCGAGATAACTCCAGGATTTTGACTATTGAAATAGATTAGAGAAGTAGCTTTTTTGTTTCTTATATTATACAGGAAGTGAATAAGACCTTTTGGGAACACAAACACATCGCCAGGATTCAAGATTTTGGAGAAGAGACGACTCTTAAAGAAGTTTGCAGGATCAGGGACAAAAAGTCCTACATAGATAGAACCCTCCAGGATAGTTATCAGTGCAGAAGCTCGAGGGTGTGCATGAAGTGGAAAAAGACTTAGTGGTTCAAAGTCAAGACGACTCACAGAAATACCAAGAGTGTTAAGTCCAGGCATGCTGTTTACATCCACAAGCTTTACAGCAACACCAGACCCAGGCGCTGCATTTCCACTAACATTAAGACCTGAAAAATAGAAATCATTTGGTGTTGCAAGCTTTGGGTCTTTGCAAATCTTCCCGTTCATGAAAACTGCAGAGGTACGATAAAATGAAGCTAAGAATATTAATCAGATGTTACATAAATTATACAACATACACACATACAAAAACTACGCTTCATTCCCACACACAAAAATATACAAGGATGATTAACCTGAAGCGTGAGAGTCGCTAACAGCAACACATATGTCCTGTAGAGGGTTGTTATCATAAGCATAAACAGGGGAATTACAAAAGAAAGCAGTAATGGCTAATGTTGTTATGAACCACCACATGCTCATTGTTATGATTTTTTTCCAAACAACCAGAAATGTGTGGCTATTTTTTATACTAAGAGAAAATCAAGAGGTGAAAATTTAGCATGGAGTCTATTTTCATAGGGCTAAGTATAGAGTTCCAAATGAACCAATTATATGGTGTCATGAAATTATGTAGAGATCCCCACATTTTTCTGTTAGAAAGAGGGGTAATCTTAGGTTAGAAAATAGTAGGTGGAAATTAAGGTGTTACAATTAATAATACAACGTTGTAGTCCGTTCAGTTCGTATATGACAAATCAATAAACTACAAGAATAATAAACTTCTTTCACTTAGCAAATTCTACGTGGGCATAATATATAAACATGATTCTTAATTTGGTTTCAACGGACAATTATATCCTCCAACTTTGAGTATGCACAAATAGACACTTAAACTTGTATAAAATTGAACAAGTAGACACACGTGTGCTTACATGGTACGTAAGACATAAAATTGTCATGTAGGGTGTCTTGTAGGACGAATGTGTCTATTTGTTCAATTTTATACAAGTTTAAGTGTCTACTTATGCACACTCAAAGTTAAAGGTCATAGTTGTCAGTTGAAGCCAAGTTAAAAGTCATGTTTATGCATTGCGTATGTCTTTTCTTTACCCTGTTTAGCAACCCGTAAATAACCCTGTTGGCTTGATCTGAAAATCAAGCTTCAACCCATATAAAGTATTTATATCTTTACTGCAAAAAACAAATAATAAAAAAGTTTTTTTTTTTTTTTTGAAGATATATATTTAGCCTAGGAGAGTTAAATCAGGAAAGGATATATTTATACAATCTATCATAACATTGTATTCATTAAAATATTATAGTACGATACGATACAATACATAACAGCCATCAAAACAGAGTGTTAATGCCTTCCATCAAAATCTTACTTTCTTAAGTTAATCTAATCCCTTTCTTGATTCTTAAATGTGTTGTGTTTTTTTCTTTCAAGAGCCACTGGTACTATTTTGGATGCTTTCATCAATAAATTATATTATTACTTCAAAGATCTCAAGGGATCTACAAATATTTTGTGTTCATTCTTTTCTCATATCAAATATGTAGATTTTGTGGCTTTGATACAGAAATAAAAATTGACAATGTTATATTTCTTCACCAAAAAAATGACATAGCTGAATTTGTTGTGAGCTCAAATACACGCCGATCAATTTAATTAAGTGATTTGTTATTTAGAAAGTAAATACCTTAATAGATAAACATAATGAAAACGATAATGCGATAAAATAAACAAAAGAAATGGTGGAGTGGTTATTGTTTCAGCTATATTCAAGAATAGCGTATGATTTATTTCAGCTTCCATGAATGAATAAGTTCACTCCAAATATTGGAAATATACAGCAAACAGTAATTATTATTGAAATGTATTATTATTCCAACGCATTCATAAGACGCTGGCGAGCAGCTATAACGCTCTGCAAACAACTTTCAGAAAAACACAGAATCACATTTTTAAAGACATAACCTAAGAGAATTTCTTTCGAAGTTGTGCAATCTCAGTCTTATTCAGCTGGAAGCCTTTGGCAAGAACGTCATCTGGAACAGGTGGATTTGATGCAAAGATTGAATTAGGAATCGAGATAACTCCAGGATTTTGACTATTGAAATAAAAGAGACAAGTAGCTTTTTTGTATCCCACGTTATACAGGAAGTGAATAAGACCTATTGGGAACACAAACACATCGCCAGGATTCAAGACTTTGGAAAAGAGACGACTCTTATAGAAGTTTGCAGGATCAGGGACAAGAAATCCTGCATAAATAGTACCCTCCAGGATAGTTATCATCTCAGTAGCTCGAGGGTGCATGTGAAGTGGAGCAATACGTTGTGGTTCCAGGTCACCACGAATAAAAGAAATACCGAGAGTGTTAAGTCCAGGCATGTTGTTTACATCCACAGTCTTTACAGCAAAACCGAACCCAGGCACTTCATTTCCACTTACATTAAGACCTGAAAAATAGAAATCATTCGCTGTTGCAAGCTTTGGGTCTTTGCAAATCTTCCCGTTCACGAAAACTGCACCATGTACAATAAAATGAAGCTAAGCATATTACTCAGATGATAAGATCTGACATAAATTGTACAACATACATACAAAAACTTCGCCTCATTCCCAAACAAAAATATACAAGGACGATTTACCTGAAGCGTGAGAATCGCTAACAGCAACACATATGTCCTGTAGAGGGTTGTTATCATAAGCATAAACAGGGGAATTATAAATGAAAGCAGTAATGGCTAAAGTTGTTATGAACCACCACATGCTCATTGCTATGCTTTGAGTTTGTTATATGATTTTTTTCCAAACAACCAGAAATTTGTGACTATTTTTATACTAAGAGAAAACCAAGAGGTATTGAAAATTTAGCATGGAGTCTATTTGGTAGGGCTAAGCATAGAGTTGCAATGAACCAATTATATGTTGTCATAAAATTATGTAGAGATCCCCACATTTTTTCGTTAGAAAGAGGGGTAATTTTAGGTTAGAAATTAAGGTGTTACAACAACGTTGTAGTCCAAATTCATCTATACAAAAATATAAGGCTAAATACATACGCAATCCCTATAACCAGGGCCGGCTCTTGCTTAATAAATTTAAGGCATATGCCTTAGGCCCCAATATGTGTTAACTTTTTTAATAAAAAAATAATTATTTATGCTTTAAAAGTATAATTTTTTAAAAAAATTATATTATTTTTAAACGCCATTCAAATAAAAGAAATCAGAAAACATTGTTTTTTATGTTTACATTCTCTTTGCTAAAACTTGTATTATTTATCTTTTTAAAATTCTTTTGCACTTTTTAAAAAAAAAATCTTTGATAAGTTAGAGTAATACACTGTCAAAAATATAAATCAATAGTCGAAAAGTATTGAACAAAGTTACTTACATTTTTTTTTTTTGTTTCTTCTTAAATTTTAAAGTATTACATAAACATATTAAAGTAGGGTTATACCAAGTTATCAATTTCTTGTATCAGATTCTATGGTTCTAACTCTTATCTTTATGTAAAGTTTGTCAACTTATTACTTATAGAATTATGTTAACATTTTATATAATGATTGCCTCAGTAAAAGAATGTTTTTCAACATTGAATTGATAAAATCTTACCTAAAATTAATAATTAAAGACGATATTCGAAGAAATTATTTAAAAAAAAGATATTAAGTAATAATTTGCATTTAAAAAGTTAGAAAATAAATAACTACATATGAAGTTTATATAGATTCTAGTCCTCCAATTAAAATTTCGCTTTAGATCCCAAATTATGTTGAGCCGCCCCTGCCTTTAACTTGCTTCTAAATTTTATTTTGGCACTCCAACTCAACCTTATTCTATTTTAATTCTCCAACTTCATTTCTCATGTATCATTTAAACATAAAAAAGTTTACACAACATAAGTGTTTAACGTGTTAGACAAACATTAAAAAGGTAAAAAATATCTAATTAAATAATAATACGTATTTTATTTTCTCCGAGTCATCCGAGTTAACCCATCTTCAAAAAGGGTCCTTGGTAATTATTTCCCCTTAAAAGACACTCACGTAATTATTTCTCAAAAATAACCCTTAGTTCCTAACCTACTCTTCAACCCAACAATCGTTCTCCACCCTTGGGAGATGAAACCCTCAATTATTAACAAATGGTTTCTTCACCATTTCTATAATAATAGGTACATGAAAATCTGCATAATCTTACACTTAAACCTTGATTATTTCACAAATGAAATGTCACCAACATTAACTTGAATTAATCACCAAACACAAGGAACTAGGGGTGGACGTTTGGTTCTTTCGAACTCTGTACTTCGATTTGTTAATAATGTGTACCGAATGCGTATCAAACTAATTCAGTTTGGTTCGTTATTTACTTCGATTTGTCAATAGTAGAGCTGTCAATATGGGCTGATCCACCACATCCGGGCTAATCCATACAAACTTTGAAATTTGACGGGCCAGGTCGGGATAGCCCATTTTTTGTGTGGACCAGAAAATGGTCGGCACATCCCATAAGTACGTGGGCTACGAGCTTTGTCGGGTCAGCCCTCTTTTCTTAAAAGTATATTTTTATAATTTTTTAAATTAAATTATAATTAAAAAATATTATCATAAATATCGACAAGACAATATTACATGGTGTTAGTGTTACTACTTGTTAATCAAATATACAAATAAAATTATCTTTATAATATTTATTAAGTTTGATTTCAAGTAAAAACATAAATAGCTAAATAGAAATATTAACCTAATTGTTTTCCAATGATCATAATAAAACACAAAAACTATGACAATATTTCATAGGCTATGGGCTATGTAGTGATTCCCTAGAAATTTTAGAAATTTTTTATTTTATGTAGTACATATTTTATAAACATAATTTGTATTTAAAGTGTAATATTTCAAACTTTAAATAGATTTTGAGTTTAGACTCTTGTTATTTTTAATACTCTATTTTATTTTTATTTTTTAATTAATTTTTATTTGGCCCACGGGTCGGCCCTATTCATATTTCTCAAGCCCCACAAATCGGCAGACTTATTCAAGCCGGGCTAAAAAATCTTTTTCTTAAATGGGCTCCAAAAATCGTAACCCAGCCCTATCAAATCACGGGTTAGGCCAAGCCGGCCCGATGGGCCTAGCCCATATTGACGGCTCTAGTCAATAGTGTGTACCAAATGCGTATCAAACTAATTCGATTTGGTTCTTCTTTTTTAAAAGTTTGGTTTGATTTAATTCAATTTTTTAAATTAGGTTCGATTCGTTTTTTCGATATATATGTCCACCTTTACAAGAAAAACTTAGCCAATTTCATAGTATAACCGGAACAAGAAATATAGTAAAGTTCTCTCACCTAGCCAATTCTATATATTTTTCTTTATCCTGTTTAGCAACCCCTAAATAATCTATTGTCTTGATCTGAAAATCGAACTTCAACACATTTAAAGTATTTTATATCTTCAATCCAAAAAACAAGAAAATAATAAAGATGATTTTTTTTGGAAGATGTATATTTAGCTAAATTAGGAAAGGAGATATATCCAATTATATTAATCTATTTTCTTAATTTTTTGCATTTGTTATTTAGAAAGTAAATACCTTGATAAATAAAGGGAAAATGGTAAAAAATATCCCTTAACTTTGATTTATTAGTTGACTTTATCATTACCGTTAAAATAAAGTTATTTTTACCCTCGCCGGTATTATACTTGTCAACCGTATCCCTCAATTAGATGGAAAGCCTCAAATCAATTAAAATTAGGGGTGTGCATCGGTCGGTTCGATTTGGTTTCATGTATTATCAGTTCGGTTTATCGGTTTTCGGTTTTTAAATAAGCTAAATCAATAACAAACCAATAAGATATTCTTTATCGATTTATCGATTTTTGGTTATTAACGGTTCGGTTCTCGGTTTACCCAATAAGAAAATGCTCATAAAATAAATATATGATTTCTCACTTCTCTAACAATTTGGTGCGATACAGTGAGACAAACAAATCAACTATAAATGCTTTGATATAGTGAAACAAGAAATATAATGAGAAATTGCATCAATAAGAATAAATGTAGTACGAAGGCAACAATTACATGTTACAACCAAAACATAATATGAAAATTCTGATGTGAAGTAGAAGTACTGTGACGCGTGAAATGTGTAGACCGTAGTGTAGAGTATTGATATAGTGTCTAGTTATGTTAAATTGTTAATATTTAATATTTATGAAGGGTATAGTAATAAATTATTATCGTCTTAATGGGTTATCGGTTTACCCAATAACCCAATAACGAAAATCGATACCAAACCGATAACCCATTTTTTTTTTTTATAAAACCATTAAATAACCCAATAACATTTTTTCGGTTCAGTTTATTAGTCGGTTCGGTTTTTGTACACCCCTAATTAAAATTTCTCAATTTGGATTAAAATAACCCGATTTTCTCTTTTAATTCGAACCGATCCAATTCATACCAAATTAAAACCCCAAAACCTCTTTCTAATCTTCTTCATCCCTTCCTATTGAGGGTACGGGTTTTCCAATCAAAAAATGGGTTCAGCAAAACCCATTCCAAGTTTTGTCCGGTTGTCCTTTCCAAAAGTTTTTATTCGCCGGTCCTCCAAATCGCTTTCACCTGAAAATGACAACAACAACGCGAGTGTCAATCACTTGTGATGAATCTGGATGGAGAGGAGTTGGTGGCGGCTGTGGGAGAGATGGGATGGTGTTTTATGGTGAAGTTATCGGCGATGGCGATGGTGATTTGGGCATTTACTCAGAATGATTGGGCATTGCTATTGCCTTCTTTTTCTTTCTGAATTTTTACCTTTCAGTTAACTTGCAACGGGTCATGTGGACAATCATCAAATGTAATTTCTCCGCTATATTCATTGTGGGCCACTTTTATAGGCCTCTGCATTGCAAATTACATTGTGGAAAGTGTTGCGAAAGTAGAATATGAATATATAGAGAGTGATGAAATCACAACTGCTATATTTAAAGGTAGCTAATAAATAGTAAATGAGACAATAATAAAAAAAACATCAAAAATTTACGAAGTTCGGCAAAATTTTATTTTCTTTTGCCTACTCTTCGGACACAACCAACCAATATAGTACAAGTAAAATACTACAAGAGAGAGAATAACAAATGCCTTTGAAGATGAGAAGACAAGTGAGAGGTATGTAACAAATGAATTAAGAGCTACTAGGATAGTAAAGTTTTCCATGACATTATTATGTGTCAAAATATCAAGGTTTAACTTGTGAAACCATTTTATGGTTTACCTAAATTTCGCCTACAAAGTTGCTATCTTGACTTTGGTACCAATAAAGAATTATCTTTCTAACTACCAAATCTTCACATTGATTCATCTTGAATCTTGTCAAATTTAAAAGGTCATCGGGCGAGCAGCTTGAATATTTGTTCACAGAATGAAGTCCTTTTTTAGTGGTGTCTTTGTCTGCAAAACTGCTGCTAAAGATACAGATCTTTAGACATCATTTTGATGTTTGCTGTACAAGGTCGATTTGTGAAAAATATGGTCGACTTTTGAGTGAACAGTTCCTTAGATTAACATATAGGATGGAGGAAAGAGATGAAAGATAGATAAATGAATTTGGGGATTTAATTTGGTAATAATTTATTTGGTTTAGTGGGTCGGGTTCGTATTAAAAGAGAAAATCGGGTCATTTTAATCGAAATTGGATAATTTTAATTGATTTGGTCTTTCCATTCAATTGAGGGGTACGATTGACAAGTATAGTAACGGCGAACGTAAAAACAAATTCATTTTAATAGAGTAAAGTCAAACTGATACTAATTCAAAGTTGAGGGGTATTTTTGACCCTTTTCCAATGAATAAACTTAATGAAAACAATAATGCGAGAATAGCCTATGATTTTATTTCAGCTTCCATGAATGAATAAGTTCACTCCAAATATTGGAAATATACAGCAAACAGTAATTATTATTGAAATGTATTATTATTCCAACGCATTCATAAGACGCTGGTGAGCAGCTAACGCTCTGCAAACAACTTTCAGAAAAACACAGAATCACATTTGTAAAGACATAATATAGCCTTAAGAGAATTTCTTTCGAAGTTGTGCAATCTGTGTATTATTTTATTTTTAAGCCTTTGGCAAGAACGTCATCCGGAACATGTGGTTTTGATGCAAAGATTGAATTAGGAATCCAGTTAACTCCAGGATTTTGACTATTAAAATAAAATAGACAAGTAGCTTTTTTAATTTGTGTCCCACATAATACAGGAAGTGAATAAGACTTTGTGGGAACACAAACACATCTCCATGATTCAAGATTTTGGAGAAGAGACGACTCTTAAAGTAGTTTGCACGATCAGGGACAAGAAATCCTGCATAAACAGTACCCTTCAGGATAGTTATCATCTCAGTAGCTCGAGGGTGTGTGTGAAGTGGAGCAATACGTTGTGGTTCCAGGTCACCACGAATAAAAGAAATACCAAGAGTGTTAAGTCCAGGCATGTTGTTTACATCCACAGTCTTTACAGCAAAACCGAACTCAGGCACTTCATTTCCACTAACATTAAGACCTGAAAAATAGAAATCATTCGCTGTTGCAAGCTTTGGGTCTTTGCTAATCTTCCCGTTCACAAAAACTGCACAGGTACAATAAAATGAAGCTAAGCATATTACTCAGATAAATTATACAACATAAATACAAAAACTACGCCTCATTTCCAAACAAAAATATACAAGGGACGACCTGAAGCGTGAGAGTCGTTAACAGCAACACATATGTCCTGTAGAGGGTTGTTATCATAAGCATAAACAGGGGAATTATAAAAGAAAGCAGTAGTGGCTAAAGTTGTTATTAACCACCACATCCTCATTGTTATGCTTTAAGTTTGTTATGATTTTTTTTCCAAACAACCTGAAATTAGGTGTGACTATTTATACGAAAAAATCAATGAGTACTGAAAATTTTGCACGAGTCTATTTGGTAGGCATAGTATATATAGGGTTAAGATTTCCATATGAACTAATTTATACATTGGGTTTTGAGGAACCAATAAATAGACGAAGCGTAAAAGTAAAACATACTGAATAGGTTAGGTACAATTTTGTAAAATAAACCTAAGTTTAGTACGTCTTTGCACTCTCTTACCATATTTACCTTCTAGTTATATATATACACACACATGTAACCTCAGTATAACTCTCCAGCTCATCGACAATATGTGACCAAGATGAGAATGGTTTCTCTGCAAAATCTCAATGTCGATTTTGACAAAACCCTTTAAAACCCATGAGACGTATCCTCGAATTTGGCTTTATAACACTCACCTACCTTATCGTTTGAGATATTACGTTTACCTTTTTTGTTTTTATAACCAAATTAATATTTTCAACATGTAATTTTGAAAATATAAGTTGTGCTATCCCCCGATTACTCCTTTAACTCCACCTCAGTATTTTAAGATTCTAATTATCGGTCTATATAGCATTAAATATGACATACTCTTTTCTTCGATCTTTGCAAACTAAAAAAGTAATATGTAATTAGTTACGGACTTTATGGTTAATTTGTTTCTAAATTGCTTATAGCTAACAGAAATTTATGATATTTTGTTGCTAATCTATTGCTAAATAGAATTAGTGAGAAATTTTTTGTTTAGCTACAAAATTTATCCGTGGCTATATTAAGGGACACATTTAAGGGCTAATATATAATTAAGGGACACGTAACATTTCCTTATGAGGAAAAAAAAAGGGAGAAAAAAAATTATTCACTTACAATTTTAAGGGTAAAATAATTTTTACACCAGGGTGTGTTCCTTATGGAAGAAAATATTTTTAAATTTTTTCATGTTCGATTGGTCAAAATTTTGAAAAACATTTTCTCTGGCAAAAGAAGTTCCTGAAAATGAAGAAAATTAATAACATCGCTAATGGAAGTAGGAAAAAACAAGTTTCATAAGTGATATTCCACAAGGATTGTGTCTTCCCCATGCTCCAACAAACTTCAACTTCACCTCCACCCCCACCTATGTAGCCCCTGCTCCAACCTCACCTCACATAGTATTTGTCTAGATTATATACAAATATTTTTAGGAATGATATTTTTCTGCTTATATACGAACAAAAAAAAAAAGTAAGAAACTCACATATTTTTACAGAAAACATTTTCAAATCTGTAATCTATGGAAAATAATTTATCTATTTAAATTAGCTATTTTACTCATTAAGACTATAGTAATTTACTATTTTACTCATACATAAATATTACAGTAAATATTAATCTCAATACCTTACTAGATATTGTCTTTTTCCTTTAGCCTTCAATTCACACGACTTTGAATTCACAACTTCACATTATACAAAATGTCAAAGTAAGAACCCTATTCCTCTTAATTTCTCTTTGTGTTACACTTATATAACTTTTTTCATGTTAGTTATTATTGTTTCTATTTTATGAGCATTTGTAAAGTTATATTATTGTCTTGTCCCGTCAAACTGTTAGAGAAGTCATATATTTATATTATAAGCATTTTCTAATTGATTAAATCAAAAATCGAATCATTAAAGACCAATCCAATAAACCGAAAATCAATAGAAAATATCTTATTAATTTAGTTATTGATTTAATGTATTTAAAAATAAAAAATTAATAAATCAAACCGATAATATATAAAACCGACTGAACCGACCGATGCATATAGTCTCATTGTCCTCATGTTACAGAGATCAGCGTGTTAAATTTAAATACAAAAGTATTTAGCTTTGTCACTCATTGATTGAAGTATTTTTTAGGGATAAGACACAAGTACCCCTTAGACTGTAATCTAAATCTCAGAAACACACATAAACTTAACTAGGGTGCTATTACCCACCTAAACTAATTTACAATGGAATAAATACACCATAAATGTTGACGTGACATAGAGAGTGTGCACACTCTCTTGAAGGCAAGTAATGAGTGCACAAATTGGACACATGTCATTTTTTAATTGGTAACTTTATAATTAGTTAATACATATATTTATTGATATTAAAACTTTTATATATATATATATAATTATTTCTTTGTAAAATATTTATTTTAATTTCTTTCTTACTTTAAACTTTTTTTTAATTAATTTATTATCTTTTCACTTTTAATTATTTTTAAAAATCATGTGTATTTTTTTTAAAAATAATTAAAAAGTGTCCTTTAATTTTAGCGTTTTAATTTTTTATGTTTTATTTGATTTTCTTCACTTATTTTGATATTTGTTCGAACTTAACTTATTTAAATACAAGACATTTGAAATTAAATTTGAAATCAAATAAAAACGAAAGACAAAGACAATAAAAAGAGTAAATAAAATCAATAGAAAAATAAAAGAGAAAAAACAATGAATGAAGGTAAAAAAAAGTTTCGATACAAGGTAAAAAAAATGTGTATTAACTTAATTTAAATACAAGATAAAGAAAATGAGTATTTTCTTTTTAAAAAAAAAATTAATTTTTTTAAAAATAATTATACACGTGGCAGTCGCGTGTGTACAAACACAACCAACTTGGGTGGTTGAAGGTGCCACATCAGCACAAAAGATGCACAAAAGTACGAAAAAAATGAGTTCAAGGGGGTAATAGGACCCTAGTTAAGTTTAGGTATGTCTCTGGGATTTCGATCATAGTCTAGGGGGGCGCAATTGTATCTTATCCCTATTTTTTACTAATATCCGTATTTGGTTCGAGTAATATCAGTTATCTATCCGTTAACATGAATGTCAAACGTTATCCTATATGGGTTGTATCTAATATATATATATATATATGCATAAAATAGTAGAGATTTTAGATTGAAGACGTAACATATATATAACCTAGGGGTGTAAAAAATGAGCCCAATTATAGGTAACTTGCTTAATTCGTCCAAAATTTTAAGGGTTGGGCTAAAGATAATTTGAATTGGTTTCAATCTCAACTCATTCAAGTCTTAATACATTTTAAGAGAATCCTCAATTAAGCCCAATTTAATCTTCAATTTCAACCCGTTTTAAAACTCTTTATTTGCATTGGTGTAATGTATGTTCCTATATTGAAGATATGCATTACTATCTATTTGATATCTTTTAGGTTTTATCTATTCATTTGTAACTTCTTTTTTAATTTTTCTTGAGTTGAAATTCAAATTGTAGTTATACAGGTTAAATAATAGTATGTTAAAATTATTGAGATTAAGTGGGTCAAACTGGGCGGGTCATGACTCAACCTGATTTTTAGCCCATTTGAGCCCAACCCATTTGAGCCCAAAGTAAATTTGGACGGGTCAAAACTCAACCCATTTTCTATTTCAACTTATTCTAATATCTCCAATTTCAACTCGACCCGCCCATTTGACACCCCTAATATAACCTTTAAGACAATGACACAAAAGGTAGAATAAAATATTTACTTGAAGTCGAACTTGAATTAAAAACCAGCAAATCAAAGGTACAAATAATTTGACTCTTGAGATAAAGACACCTTCACCTAAAATGGGATGGAGACTATACTTAATAAGTATTATTGAGATAAGGGAAAAGGCTCAGATTTTCCATCGAACTTTGAATAAAAGATTTTCTATGATATTCATTAAAAGTTTGACTCATTTATGTCATTTCAGTTAACAAATAATAGCATGAATGAGGCTTTTCTCAAAGATAAATGACATAGATGAGCTAAACTTTTAGCGGGAGACATAAATGAGTCTTTTCTCAAAGTTCAATGGCATATTTGAGTCTTTTTCCTTTTAAAAAAATAATTTAATTAATGACCTGGCCGAATCATAATTGACCACGTGTAAAAAATATTTTTGCAAAACCGAAATTGTTTTCAGTTAACTGTAATGACCCGGTCGATTATTTTTGAAAAGTTGCGTGAATTTATCATTTTACCCCTCCCTATATCGACCCCGAGTCTTTTATGATTGAGTTTTGAAATTGTGTTTCGAACTTTGAGTTTAAAGTTGAGAATTTGGTCAGATTTGAGTTTGAAATGCTAACTTTGTTAAAAAGAGATTTCGGTGTCTTTTGGAGTTTCAAGTGTCAAAATAAAATTATGTTGATTCCATCAGTCTCCGAAGGTGGAATCTGGTGAGAGTTGTCGATTTCAGATTCAGAGTCCTTTTGAGGATTTGAGGTCCTAAGTTATGACATTGTGGAAATTTAGCCTTTGGGTTGAAGCTGACTTGTCTTGGTGAGAATAGACAAATGTCATCACGTCCATTTTTGGATCGTGACATTAACAAATAATGACATGTATGAACCTTTTCTCAAATGAAAATGACATAAATGAGCCAAACTTTTAACGGATGACATAGATGAACTTTTTCTCATAGTTCAATAACATATTTGAAGTTTTTCCCCTTGAGATAATTTAATAGTGGATTTTAGAACCGGTTAGCAACACTATATAATATAATCTTGTAAATAATTATGTTTTTACATTTTTAGGTTTCAATATAGATTTAAAAAAGTTATAATAGAGTTACATCCTTGTTCATTCATAAACTTGTAACTTAAGTAAAAAAAATGTTAGAATGTAGCAAGTTGAATGGAAAATAGAGAGGGAGCAATGAATCTTGAAGCTGAAAAATTAATGAAAAGCTAAAAGGGAGGTAGCTAGTAAAAAAAGAGATGATTCAATTAATTGTCAAGTGGCATTGAGTCTGTTTGGTAGGGCTAGTTTGGGCATAAATTGCGTTTTCTCAAACGAAAATGACACAGTTGAGTCAAACTAAATATGATTTTGATAGAACAAAATAAAAATCTAATTAATAATTTCATATAGGACTCTCTACGGATATTCTTTTATGCCTAATTTTTATGAAAGGCTAAAACTTAAATAATGCCTATCCTTTTTAAAGTGAAGCAGCATTCCACAATCCACAATATATCGTCTCCTCTGCCCTTTCAGAATTAAAGTTATCGCCGCACCTCTTGGGTAAGTTGAGCTATTTTATTTGAGGCTAATTGTTTCTAATCATTTTGATTTATGAACTAATTTCAATTTTAAGTTGTTGGAATACTGACCCCCGGATTTGCCTAAGGAACATGTATATTTTATTTGTTTCTTTGCATATTACAGCAGTTACGTTATGTAAAACAAATAAAGTAATGACACAATATTTTATCGCGGAAAATCCCGGCTCATAGAGGCTAAAAAAGCACGACCTACACCTCTGTAGGATTTAACTCCACTTCATTAAACTCTGAGCCTCAACAAAAGATTTACAAACCTATGTAACCTAAGGAATTATAAACTCTAATTCCTAGACGTCAAGAACCAACTAGATCGTCGACCCCACTCCAAGTTATGAATTCAGATTACAACTCTTGCAATTCTAGGAACTAACTCTAATTCCTAAACTCCAACACAAACCCCCCAAGGTTTATGTTCCCAAGTCTTTAAGTCGCCCGAACTTGAAGACTCTATTCCTACTCCAGTTTATACTTCACTAGATCTAGAAAGAATTAAATATACAACTCGATAAAAACTCAATACAAGCAAACTTGACTTAAGAACTATAAAACATAAGCCTATAAATCAGTTCTTTAATTTTTTTTCCTTGCGTTGGCTGCACTTCGTAATCGGAAATCACTCAAATATGAACTCCCTCTATTTGATTGTATTCTACTTGTAATTCTCTGTTTACGTGCACAAGTTTTGTTGGAAGATCCTTTCTCTATCTATAGACTAAGTAGACCAAGAATCCTTTTCCTACTTCAACTCTGCTTCAACATGTTGTCCTACTTCAACTCTGCTTCCTTATCCGTGTGGAATTTAGAAATTCTTGTAAACTGATTTTATGCACGCTTCCTCTTCCTTGAAGGAATTCTTTATGAAAGGAAACCTTTTTGCACTGGTTTCTTGTCGAAAAAGCA
>JAJONR010009274.1:0-16712 GCA_029582245.1 Solanum etuberosum
GTAGAACATCAGAAACCAGGGGGTATGACTCAAGAGATCAACATTCCTACTTGGAAGTGGGAAGTGATCAACATGGACTTCATTACAGGTTTACCTCGTACTCGCAGACAGCATGACTCCATTTGGGTGATAGTAGACAGAGTTACTAAGTCTGCACGTTTTTTGGCTATTAAGACTACAGACTTGGCGGAGGACTACACCAAGCTTTACATTAATGAGATAGTTAGGTTGCATGGGGTTCCTTTGTCTATCATCTCAGATAGAGGTCCTCAGTTTACCTTACATTTCTGGAAGACATTTCAGAAAGGTCTTGGTACTCAGGTTTATCTTAGCACAGCGTTTCATCCGCAGATGGATGGTCAGGAAGAGCATACCATTCAGACCTTAGAGGACATGTTGAGAGCTTGTGTGATCGACTTCAAGGGTAATTGGGATGATCACCTTTCTTTTATAGAGTTTGCCTACAATAATAGCTACCATTCTAGCATTCAAATGGCCCCTTATGAGGCATTATAAGGGCCTAGATATAGATCTCTAGTTGGTTGGTTTGAAGTAGGTGAAGCAGCCTTGATAGGGCCAGATTCGGTTCATGATGCTACGGAAAAAGTGCAGCTCATCAGAGATAGACTTAAGACAGCCCAGAGTCACCAGAAGTCCTATGCAGATGTAAGGAGAAGGGACTTGAAGTTCCAAATTGATGATTGGGTCTTCCTGAAAGTATCACCTATGAAGGGGGTGATGAGATTTGGCAAGAAAGGGAAGCTCAGTCCCAGATATGTAGGCCCTTACAAGGTCTTGAAAAGGGTTGGTAAACTGGCTTACGAGTTAGAGTTGCCAGTAGGGTTAGCTTGGGGTCACTCGTGATCCTAGGTCCCGTGTCCGCGTCCTGGGGGTATCTCGGGGCGTGACATGTTGAAGAAATATGTGGGTGATCCAGCATCCATAGTACCTTTAGAGAATGTGGCTGTGAAAGATAGTCTCACTTATTAGGATGTGCCAGTTGAGATTCTTGATCGTTAGGTTATAAGGTTGAGAAACAAAGAAGTCGCTTCAGTTAAGGTTTTGTGGAGGAGTCAGTCCGTAGAGGGAGCTACTTGGGAAGCAGAATCAGCCATGAAGGTCAAGTATCCTCATCTCTTTCCTTCCGATTCCATTCCAGCTTGAGGTAATAGTTCCTCTTCAGTCTTTCAGTCATTCATGCGTAGATTCAGTCTTAGTATCATGTTCCTTCAATTTGTACTTCCATTTTCAGCGTATTTGCATGTCCTTGGAAGTCAGTTCAGTCAGAAAATCAGTTTTCAGAAATCAGTGGTAGGGTTTGCAGCTCTTTCCCTCCATATTCAACAAGTTTAGTCTTCATTCGAGGATGAATATTCCCAAGGGGGAGATAATGTAACACCCCATATCATAGACAGACCAGATTGCAGATTTGAGAAGCTACAGGTGCCCCCTACGGGCACCACCTACGGACCGTCCTGGTGGTCCGTGGTTCACCACTTGGAGCCCCTCCCAGAAAAGCCCAGAAAAATTATTCTAAGTCAAGACCTACGCCAGGACCTACGAACCGTAGGTCAGACCATGGTCCGTGGTCCAGGGCCTTAGGTCGGACCCCAGATTTCTAGCCCAGAACTCCAGAAAATTCAGCCAAGGCATGACCCACGGCCAGGACCTACGGACCGTAGGTCAGACCACGGTCCGTGGTCTAGGTCCGTGGATTGTGGCTTCAGATCCAAACCCCAGACGCCAGTCGACAGACGACCAACATGGACCGTCGGTCTAGCCATGGTCCATCGGTTGGTCCGACAGGAGTTAAGTCAGGGGTCTTTTGGTCTTTTCCTTATGCGTTGGACCCCTAAACTACGTCGTTTGACCCCTAAACTACGTAGTTTTGGTCTGTTTAAGCCTAGTAACTTAATTAGAACTTACCCTAGTCAATTCATTCTCCAAAATTTAGCAAACTCAGAGCAAAATAGGAGAAAGAGTCGACCAACCCTAGTCCAAGAACGCAGCGAGTTTTCTTCAGTTCTAGCCCCAAAATCGAAAGATTTCTCCGTGGAATTCATCACTAGGTATGTGGGATTTCACTAGTGGGTTTCTTTCGCACATTAGGTCCCTAGAATTCAGTCAGAATTTTTATTACCTTGATATTATCTAGACCTAGGGTCTCTTGAATGTTAGAAATTGTTGGGTTTTAGTTGTTAGAATAATCCAAATCAGATTACTATGTTGTTGCTTAGTTTCTTGCATGAAATTCAGAACCCTAGCTATGTAGTTCCTTTAGTTCATGAATTACACATGTTAGGCCCGCTATTTCAGTTATATACATGCTTCAGTTTACAAATGTCATATTATCAGATATAATTGTTGCATTCGCAGAGTATGCATGTCAGAACATCGAGCTATCCATTTTTTACAGCGTTCAGTCATAATGTGTTAATTTCATAATCAATTCGGAGTAGCTTAATACCGAGTGGACTAGGGTTCCAGCATACCCTCATAGTCCTAGAACTACGTGCCCCGTAGGTTGTAAGTCCCCTCTGTGGCATCATTTTTGTGATCACGTCAATCATGCCTCTATATCTCTGGCAGGGCATATTGGGTCCTCTCAATGGGGCGTATATATCGGACTCCACATTTAGCTCATGTGGCTTTATGTCGGTTATTAGTGGCTCCCAAAGTACAGTCAGATTCTAGTGCATTGACCAGGTTATCAGTTACAGTTCAGTATTCAGAGTCAACATATCATGTACTTGGTCATTGCATTCAGTTAGCTCAGTATTCAGTATATCTCAGTATTTACATTCAGTTCAGATTATATCAGTTCTCTTATTGTTTTGTTCAGTTATGATTATTATTCAGCTTTACTCTATCCTGCATTCTCAGTACCTTTCAAGTACTGACGCATACTCTGCGCTACATCTTCTCGTGATGTAGGTTTAGGTTCTCAGCTTCCAGATCACGCATAGATCGGTTCCTGATCTTCAGCTCAGCAGTATTAGTGGTGAGTCCTCATTCTCCGAGGACGATAGACATGGTTCCTTTGCTTTTAGTCTTAGTTTTAGGTTTTGCTAGATTTAGCTGGGGCATGTCCCAGCATTTCTAGTCAGTTAGAGGCTTTATTTCAGACATAGTTAGAATCAGCTTTAGTATTTGAGTTTGACTTTTCATTTGTTGTTAAACTCTCCCCATTTATATATTCAGATGTAGTATGGGTATTCCCCATTCAGATATATCTTATGATTAGCTTCTGCACAGTGTTTATTGATTCAGTTCTCTTTAAGTATGCTTATGTTATGCCAATAGGGTTAGCTTGGGGTCACTCGTGATCCTAGGTCCCGTGTCCACGTCCTGGGGTAGCTCGGGGTGTGACACATCTGGAATTCTTTCACTACTAACTCGGACACACCCGACATAAAGTTATTCATTCTCGACCTAGAGTCGGGGACTATAGATGGAGCATACTTAGATAGTTGGGTAAACTTTAGAGCATACTCTTTCACACTCATACTTCCTTGACGAAGGTTAAGGAACTCATGCACCTTAGCGTCCCTCAACTCTAGGGGAAAGAACCTATCAAGAAATGCCAACTTAAACACTTCCCACTTCACGGGGCCCGCTCCTACCGGCCTAGCATCTTTCTATTGATTGTACCATACTTGAGAAATATCTTTCAATTGATAAGCGGCTAATTCCTCCTTCTCTACCGGGGTTACTCCCATGATAGCAAGTACCTTATATACCTTATCTATAAACCCTTGAGGATCTTCCTCAACTTTTGAGCCATAAAATTCCGGAGGGTTCATCCTCATAAAATCCCTCACTCTTGAAGCGGTCGTACCCACTATTGGGTTCACCGGAGCTACCACCTCCCTATTAACTTATGTCGTCATGGCTTGGGCCAACATTTGGAACGCCGACCTAAACTCCGCATGTGTAACATTCTCTACCAAAGGATCAATCGGAGCTTGTGGAGCTTGTGGAGGAACCTCTTGATCCACCATGTCTTCCTCATTCCTTCTAGCATTTGCCCTTGTATTAGCCATATCATGTAGACCATCGGGGTAAGGATTAGGAGAAAGACCTTGTAGAGCTAAGATCCATGGCATGACTTACAGAAATAAAGAAGTGAGATTTCCCAATCATCTAATAGCTTCTCATTCATAAATGGGCACGCTTCACACTTATGAACAAGACTCTACTAGACGTGGTTTTGAGACATCCTAGAATCATTCTAAACCTTGTGCTCTGATTACCAAGTTTGTCACGACCCAGGGGTACCCCCTAGATGTAACAAGGTGTACAAGACCCCGAGAGGTCTCATACAAGCCCCTTAGCATATCATAACATAAAGCAATAGAAATGATGCGAAAATTTAAAACATTTTCCATAATATCGAAGTCCTTTTATAAAACGAGCGGAAGTCTATAACACTTGTCTCAAACAATCTAAAACCATAAATGTCTTGGGGACGCAGCCCATACAAAAGTTCTAACATGAAAATAAAAGACATAAAGGAAAGGTGATCAAATCATCGATGCTATGAGGACTCACCAAGTCTTCGATTTTTGCTCTACTAGGAACCTAGCCACGGGAATGGAACTCAATATCACCGGACCCTACATTTAATAAGAATATAGGCAAGAGTATGTGTTAGTACAATCAAGTACTAAATATGATAGCTAGCATAACAAAATAGTCATAGGCATAATCATCAACATAGACATGATATAAGCAATAGTCAACATAAGGCATAATCCATAAGCATAAGAGATACATCATATTCATAAGCATAGTCAATACTTAGATATTCATAACATAAGAGAACCATTTCATAAGTAACCTTAAAGCATACTTGTGCAATGCATGGATAAGATCCCATAATCTCACCCATGCTAAGTACCACTTTAGGTCATCATACATATTGCCATCTTTCTATCTCATCCTTGGCTTATTTCTCATAGACAAGGGAACCTTCACCTTTAGTCAAACATATCAAGGAAGACAACAATAGCAACAATCCAAGCTTAAGCATACATCATACAAGAAAATATCATATAAAAACATACTTACGGTACTTCCTTGAAGTAACCTTGTTTCATCATAAACATACTACTTTGATTAGGGACTAGTCCCTTTTTAGCTCTTGCTATCATGCATGGAGAGTACTTCTTTACTAAGTCCACAACAGGTCATCACACATGAACGGTTACGATTTACCAATTCAAGGGTACCAAGGAAAATCATCTTATTATGCTAGACCAAGCTATCATGGAAAGCATACTAGCATGCAAGTCCAAGCTATTCAAGGATGGGTACTATTGCTCAATCCAAGATACCAATGAAATGGTTTGGCCTAACCAAGTCATGCTACCATGAAAGAATTCTATTATGCTAGTGCAAGCTAACCTTTGGAAAGGTACTATTTCTCAATCCAAGGCTATCCATGAGATCTACTACTCAAGCTAACATGCATGGTCTTGTCTTACCAAGTCGAGCTATTCATGAAGGGATACCATATCACAACTTCAAGCTATCATAATTAACATACTTCTATAGCTATGGAGATTGTTACTAGAAACCCGAACTCAACGAGCGTAAAAGGTTTCCATCTCATGAGACATACTTTGGAAATCCGAACTCAACTAGCGTAGAAGGATCCCATTTGGAAGCCGGACTCAACTAGCGTGAAGCTTCCATCTCATATTCAATATCATATTCATGGAAGAATGTCTTGACACTCAATCCATGTTCAATTCATAAGATAACCCTTAGGTCATGCATTATACATTCATAAGGTAGACTATGTGGGTAAAGTCCTTCCACAACAATGTTATCTACTAGTCTACCATTCTCATGTAGGCTTCACTCTCAAAGTCGTTACATACATAATTCAACATATTAGTTTTACTCTCAAAGCACTAGGAATCAATATTCATAACTACAAGCTTTACTCTCAAGAAATACCTCTCATAAGCATCTCATAGGCCTAAGTCTCAAGGCATTCTACCCACATGCTTCATTCTTAAACAATTCCAATCATATATCATCATATAGGCATAAACTCAAGCATTACTAATCATGATCCTTCATATATACTTTAATCTAATTCAATTCGTGTCTATATTCTTTTACTCTCAAACAATTACTATACATATCATCAATCCTAGAAGATTATCTCTAAATCCTCAATTTCTCTTTTCAAGGCATAAACCCACATTACTTCAATTTCATCATCTAGATTAGGGTTAGGCATAGAAAACATGTAATTTCATCATAATAACATGATTCACTACTAATTCAATCATAAACAATCAATGTCCACTCAATTGGATCCATAATCAACATAACCCAAAATATTGGAAGGAACCCTAACTTAAATTAGGGATTTCATCTTTACAATTGGGGAAAACTAGGGAAATCCATGGATGGAAGAAGTCCATGGATGAATAAGCTATCATACCTTGGTGACAAAGCCCTCACAAAGCTTTGAAGATTGGAGACTTGACCTAGCTTGAACCCTCTTCTTCTTCTTCTTCTTCTTCTTCTTCTTCTTCTTCTTTCTAGAGAGAGAATAATTAGGAGAGAATTGGGTTTCTTTTTGGTGAGTTGAGAGAATGACTTAAATGACTTAATTTAGGGGTCTAAAGTTTTTATATAGGTGGTCTAGATTAGGGTAAAATGATACCACTTAATCCTAATTAAAATCGGAAAGTTCCATTAAGTGCTCAACTAACCGCCTTACTGCTCCATCCATGAGACCCCGACCACGGGGCGTAGGTGGACCTACGGCCCGTACTGGTTGGGCGTGGTTTGTGTTCTGGGAGTCTGCATTTGGGGTTGGGACCTACAACCCCATCCACGGGGTGTGGGTCCTTCCCGTGGACACTGCCTTTGGCATATTTGAGAGGGATTTCACCCACGCTGCCCACTTATGGGGCGTGGGTCCAACCACGGGGCGTGGGTGGCCTCGTGGGTGACACTTGGAACTCCTAAAACATGCTAAACTTCCCTCTCAAGGCTACGGGGTGTTACACCACCGGTGGGAGAACCATTACTACAACCCGACTAATCAACTTAACCAATAAAACTAAGCATTTAAAGAGACGGAAGAAGGTTTAAATGACTAAGAAATACGGAGTTCCCATAAACTAAAGAAGTTCAACAAAAACAACTAACAAACTATTGCGGAAGTTAACCCCTAGAGCTGAAAGTCATTGTACCAAAACTAATAACCAACAAGTCTAACAATATGGGTCCAAACCCAAAACTAAACATACGAATAATTCTAATTAGAAAGTCTGAGTTCGGAAAGAATGGTCTAAACAATAGAGGACCCATGGCAGCCTGAAAGAACTGGCTCACCCTTGAATCTGGTCTCGATCACTAATCTCCTAGTTGAGGTCTATCAGTAGCCGCCTGAAGATGCCCTGTACTCAACAAAGAACGAGCAAGTGCAGTATCACTACACAAACCACACTGTACTAGTAGGATCACGCGGCTATTCCAGTAAGCGAAACATAGGCAAGCAATCACAGCATAGTAAGCACACATATACAGAATACATAGATCGGTTATCATTTCAAGAGCAACATATAGTTTCCAATATCAACGACAATAGACATGAATGTAATAATCACAATGGTCCTCTCATGGAACCCACACCCAAACTGTTAGTGTGTTGGAACGTGACACCCGATCCAATATATGTGTCAGAACGTGACACCCGATCCAATATATGTATCAGAACGTGACACCTAATCCAATATATGTGTTGGAACGTGACACCTGACCCAATCAGCACAACCAAAATCACAATCAAACCCATAATGAACATTACTCATAATCATACAATCAAGTATTAGGTTCATGGCATGCAATCGTTCACCATACTCATTTTCATTGGATTTGATTCGCATTTCCCTATTCACATAAATGCATGCATACAATAAAGCAATTAACCAGCATATATCACACAAACAGGAAATCAAACCATCACCTACCTCGAAACAAATCTTGAATCCTCCTAAGACACTTGAGCCTTCCCTTTCTGGATTCGTTCAGCTTGTTCTTATTCTAAAAACAATCAATCAACGCAAGGATCAATAAACAAGGCCTAATTTACCAGGATAATAATCAATCTATCTATCCATGGCCAAACCCAAAATCCTAATGTTCAATTAGGACTTTTCCAACCATTAACTTCAGGTCAAAACCCTCCCCCAATGATAATTACCCAAGAATCTAAGTTCTACGGATCGAAAAATGGATTAGGGGAGTAATAATCTTACCTTTAGCACTTGAAGTGGTGGAAACTGTCAAGAACTTGCCCTGGGTCGTCTCTTAGCTCTCAAGAATGATGGTTTGCAGAAAATAACATTTTTGGGGTTTTTACCCGATTTAAGTCGTGACTGTCCCGCCACAGCGGCCTCGCCCTGGCGGAACTAACCCCGCCCTGGCGGCTTGCACAGAGATAGAAAGTCGGAATTTGAGTTCCAAACTCCCATTTCACAACACACCTTCAACCCTTGACGTTCAAAAGCTACCCATTCACATTAAGATCAGTTTTGGGAGTTCTACTCGCCTGGATTCGATTCTGTAAAGCCGTACGGGATCCCTAACGTCTTGGCTATCCACTCAGGTGATCAAATTCATAATTAACTCTCTCATTCATTACCAGATTCCCCTAGACCTCACCTGACTCGGATTTTGCCCAAATCTGGACTAGACTAGGAATTCCCAAGTCACTACTCAAAAGGTTTCTGGCCCAAATTCTTTCCTCATTGGTTTTTCCATAACGATGGGAACAGGTCGTTACAATAGATACCAATTTACCCATCACTCATCCCCGAGTGATAACTAGGAAAAACTGTCTAAAGTAAGGGTAGAGTAGTACCTGAATCGTTGAACAACTAGGGATACTTATCTCGCATGTCTTTCTCGGTTTTCCAAATAGCTTCCTCAACCGGACGATGCTTCCATTGAACTTTCATAGACTTTATCTTCTTAGTCCTCGGCTTTCGCACGTCGCGATCAAGAAATGCAACTGGTACCTCCTCATACTGAAGGTCTTTATCTAACAAAACTAAGTCCCATTTTATGATTTAGTCCCCGTCCCCATGATACTTCTTCAACATGGACACATGAAACACTGGATGAATTCCAGATAAGCTAGGAGGTAAAGCCAACCAATAAGCCACTGGCCCTACACAGTCAAGAATCTCAAATGATCTAATGTATCGAGGACTAAGCTTTCCCTTCTTGCCGAATCTCATCACCCCTTTTATGGGTGTTACTTTAAGAAGAACTTGTTCACCGGCCTGAAATGCCATGTCTCTTACCTTACGGTCTTTATACTTCTTCTGTCGACTCTGGGCTGCTAGAAGCTTAGCTTGGATGCTTATTACCTTATCTTGAGAATCCTTCACCAATTCAACCCCCAAAGGTTTCACATCACCAGCTTCAAACCATCCTATGGGTGATCTACATCCCCTCCCATAAAGTGCCTCGAACGGTGCCATGTCAATATTGGAGTGGTAACTGTTATTATAGGAGAACTCACACAAGGGTAAGAACTTGTTCCAATGTCCTCCAAAGTCAATTACACCTACCCTCAACATGTCCTCTAACACTTGAATAGTCCTCTCTGACTGCCAGTCCGTCTGTGGATGGAAGGCTGTGCTAAAAGTGAGTTGAGTCCCCAACTCCTCATGCAATTTTCCCTAAAACTTGGATGTGAACTGCGTACCACGGTCCGAAATGATAGAAAGGGGCACTCTGTGTAGCCTCACTATCTCTTTCACATACACCTTAGCCAACTGCTACGCATTATAGTCTACTCTGACTAGAATGAAGTGGGCTGACATAGTCAATCTGTCAACCACTACCCAAATGGAGTCAAACTTTCCCAAGATCTTGGGGAGACCAGCCATGAAATCCATAGCTATCCTTTCCCATTTCCGTTCCGAAATTGGCATTCAGTAAAGCAAACATGCAGGCCTTTGGTGCTCATACTTTACCTGTTAACAGTTGTGGCACTTAGCCACAAACTCAGCTATGTCTTTCTTCATGCCAGACCACCAATATAGTCTTTTCAAATCTCGGTACATCTTGGTCACACCTGGATGAATAGAATACCATGAACCATAGGATTCTGCAAACATCTTCTGAATCAAGTCATCCACTCGGGGAACACAAATTCTTCCTTTAAAACTGAGCACACACCCCCCTCCCCGCATCAAGAGTCGCATCTTGTGCCTTGCCAGACACTGTCTTCTTTCTAAGCTAATTCAAATTCTCATCCTCAAACTGTTTGGCCTTGATCTCCTCAATGAAGGTGGGTTTAACCTCAATGCTAGCTAACACCCCACCTTTTTCTGAGATACCCAATTGCATGAACTTAGACTCCTAGGTTTAAATCTCCTTGGCCAACGGTCGTTTGGATACACTCAAGCAGGCTAGACTACCCATACTCACCGCCTTCTGGCTTAATGCATCTGCCACCACGTTAGCCTTACCCAAATGATACTGGATGGTAACATCATAGTCCTTGAGTAACTCCATCCACCTTCGTTGTCTCAGATTCAGGTCCTTCTGAGTGAATACATGTTGTAGACTACGGTGGTCAGTAAATACCTCACACTTGACACCATAAAGGTAATGCCGCCAGATCTTGAGGGCAAACACTACTGCTGCCAACTCCCAATCATGTGTAGGGTAGTTTCTCTCATGCACCTTCAGCTGTCGCGATGCATAAGCTATGACATTCTTATCCTGCATCAAAACAGCACCCAAACCCGAATGTGAAGCATCACAATAAACAGTGAAATCTTTACCTTCCACCAGCAGTGCTAGAATGGGTGTCGTGGTCAGAAGAGTCTTGAGCTCTTGAAAGCTCTTCTCACACTTTTCAGTCCATTCGAAAGGCACCTCTATTTTGGTCAGCCTTGTCAGATGCGTGGCAATAGAAGAAAAGTTCTTCACAAACCGAAGATAGTAGCTGGCTAGCCCCACAAAACTCCTAATTTCAGTCACAGAACTAGGCCGGACCCAATTCTTGACTGCTTCAATCTTTTGGGGATCTACCATTACCCCTTCCCTTGAAACCACATGCCCCAAAAAGGCAACTGAAGTCAACCAGAACTCACACTTTGAAAATTTGCCATATAACTTTTGCCTCCGAAGGACACCCAAAACAATACGAAGATGGTCGTCATTCTCTTCCTTACTCTTCGAATAGACCAAAATGTCATCAATAAAGACTATAACAAATAAATCCAGGAATGGTTTGAACACACCATTCATCAAACTCATGAAAGCTGCAGGCGCATTGGTCAACCCAAATGACATCACTAAGAACTCATAGTGCCCATAGCGGGTCCTAAATGTTGTCTTTCGTACATCCTCAAGCCTAATCTTTAACTGATGGTAACCAAACCTTATATCAATTTTAGAGAAAACTGATACACCCTGCAACTGGTCAAAGAGATCATCTATCCGAGGCAACAGATACTTATTTCCAATGGTGACCCTATTCAACTGTCGATAGTCTACGCACATCCTCATACTACCATCCTTCTTCTTAACAAACAAGACAGGAGCACCCCACGGGGAAGCACTAGGATGGATGAACCTTTTATCCAGAAGATCCTGGATTTGAGCTTTAAGCTCTCTCAATTCTACCGGGGCCATTCGATAAGGAGGAATGGAGATGGGGTGAGTACAAGGTTCCAAGTCAATGCAGAAATCTATATCTCTATCCGGAGGCATACCAGGAAAATCGGTAGGAAACACTTCCTTGAATTCAGACACTACAGGAATAGACTCAATAGAGGGAGACTCAACATCAACATCCCGAATATGAGCCAAAAATGCCAAACACCCCTGCCCCACCAGTTTTCTAGCCCGAATGGAATATATGAACTTAGCTGGATTAGGCTTGTACACCCCTTCCCACTCTAACTTTTCCCTTCCCGGAATCTCTAAAATTACAGACTTAGTATTACAATTAAGCACAGCATAATAGGGGGACAACCAAGTCATGCCTAAGATTATATCAAAGTCAGACATATCCAAAATAACCAAATCAACCCAAGTTTGGCAACCCATAAACATAACAGGACAAGCACGATAAACATGGGTGACTATGACAGACTCTCCAACTGGGGTAGAAACCTGGATGGGGGCGTCAAGTACATCACAAACCGCATCAAATCCCAAGGCAAACTGAACTGACACATATGAAAAAGTAGAACCCGAATAAAATAACACATTAGCTATCCGGTCATAGACTAGAATAGTACATGTGATCACTGCATCAGATGTCTCTGCCTTGGTGTTGCCCGAAAAGGCAGAAAACTGAGCCCTGTCATCTTGACAGACAAGCTCATTGCCTGTCTGTGCTGCTCCTCTACTTGCATTACCATTTCCCCCGACCTCCACGGCCTCGCTGATTCCCTTCTCGCCCACCTTGTGGACGTCCTCTGCCATTATTATCATTGCCCGTGGGTACCACTGCTCTAGTCTGCTGTTGCGCGGGGTCAAAGTTGCACGGATGGGGACAATCTCTCCTCATATGTCCAGGTTCTCCACAATTATAGCAACTACGATCAAAATACGGCCTGGCGCTAGCCGAAGGCGTGGTTCCCTGGCTATCCTGAATAAAATTTTGTTGTGGAGTTCCTGAGTAACCACATGTAGAAGCGGGCAAGGCTGACTGAATTGGCCGGGCTAGAAGTGTCGGCCTACCTGAACCTATGGAGTAGGAACCATGGAAGTTACATGTGCTCTTGGGCTTCTTAGCCAGAGCTTTGGCCTGCCCATCACGTCGAACTCCCTCTGCTTTCTTCACAAGTCTGTCTCCTCATTAAAACTTTTTCCTGCAGAAGTCATGTGAATAGACAATACCTGTAATTCGGGGTTCAATCCTTTGACAAATAGACAAATCCTCTCTTCCTCTGTAGTTACCAATTGTGTAGCATATCTGGACAAGGCATGGAACTTAGCCTCATAAGCAGCTACAGTCATACCACCCTGCTCCAAAGCCATGAACTCATCCTTCTTATGATCTCTCAAAGTCCGGGGCACATACTTTTCCAGAAACAGAGTATGAAACTGTGTCCAAGTGAGTGGGGGTAAAATTGACGATCTGCATTCCACATAGGCCCTCCACCACTGTTTAGCCTCACCATGAAGTTGGAAGGTCACGAACTCTACCCCATGTTGGTGTACAATACCTAACTTGTGAAGCCTCTCATAGCAATCCAAAATAAACTCATAAGCATCCAACTCCAAGAACCATGGAACACAGGCGGCTTTAGCTTCAGAAACTTAGTCAGCATCTCATGCTCATTACCAATCATCACAGGACCTAATAGGGGATGGAAAAAGGCATCAGTGCTTAATGCTCAACCTACCCTGGGAACAATAGTAGCAATGGGGGGATTGACGGGAGGTTGGGCCGCTTGCACTGTGGGAAGGACTCCAGGGCCGACCAACCTTTTCAGGAAGACATGATCTGCTGAGCTAACACTGGGTCTAAGGGAGGAATACATGTAGCCTCCGCTTGTGCATCCCCATCTAGTTCAACATCCTCCTCATCCTCGATCTCCACATTCTCTCCCATCTCTTCTTGGGGTGCGGGAGGGGCCTCTTCTCTGGGAACATTTTCAGCTGGGACTTCACCCTAGGAAGGTGCTACCCTTCCTCGGCCTCTACCACTTCTTCTTACTCTACCTCTACCTCTGCCTCGACCGCGGCCTATTGTTGTGGGCTCCTCAGCTGGCTCATTGATGGGAGCTACGGGCCTGATGACATTGTATCGCGTGTTAACCATCTGCGGACAGAAGAGTGAAAGAAATTAGATACCAATTTGGATCACCAGATACCAATTGGAATCGAGTCATAGCACGAACGGAGAAGAAGAAAGAGACATTTCCTAAAGTCCTATAGCCTTTTGAAGAAAAGTACAGACGTCTCCATGCCGTTCCACAAGACTCTACTAGACTCGTTTTGGTAGAATGAGATCAACGAATCTAGGGCTCTGATACCAACTTTGGCATGACCCAGACCACCGTGATTGGCCCCCACACTAACCCTATGGTGGGAGAACCATTACTACAACCTGACTAAGCAACTTAACCAAAAAACTAAGCATTTAAAGATACGGAAGCATGTTTAAATGAATAAGAAATATGGAGTTCCCATAAACTCCGAAAGTTCAACAAAAATAACAAACTATTGCAGAAGTTAACCCCTAGAATTGAAAGTCATTGTACCAAAACTACTAACTAACAAGTCTAAGAGAATGGGTCAAAACCCAAAACTAAACATACGAGTAATTCTAATTAGAAAGTCTGAGTCCGAAAAGAATGGACTAAACAATAGAGGACCCATGGCAGCCTGAAAGAACTGGATCACCCTTGAATCTGGTCTCGATCCCTGATCTCCTAGCTAAGGTCTATCAGTTGCCGGTTGAAGATGCCATGTACTCAACAAAGAACGAGTAAGTGCAGTATCAGTACACAAACCACAGTGTACTGGTAGGATCACACGGCTATTCCAGTAAGCAAAATATAGGCAAGCAATCATAGTACAGTAAGCACACATATACAGAATACATAGATCAGTTATCATTTCAAGAGCAACATACAGTTCCCAATGTCAATGAAAATAGACATGAATGTAATAATCACAATGGTCCTCTCATGGAACCTACACCCAAATTGTTAGTGTGTCGGAACGTGACACCCGATCCAATATATGTGTCAAAACGTGAAACCTGATCCAATATATGTGTCAAAACGTGACACCCGATCCAATATATGTGTCGGAACATGACACCTGATCCAATATATGTGTCGAAACGTGACACCCGATCCAATATATGTCGGAACGTGATACCCGATCCAATTAGCACAACCACAATCACAATCACACCCATAATGAACATTACTCATAATCATTCAATCAAGTATTAGGTTCATGGCATGCAATCGTTCACACATACTCATTTTCATTGGATTTGATTCGCATTTCCCTATTCACATACATGCATGCATACAATGAAGCAATTAACCGGCATATATCACACAAACATGAAATCAAACCATCTCCTATCTCGAAACCAAGCTTGAATCCTCCTAAGACACTTGACCCTTCCCTTTCCGGATTCATTTAGCTTGTTTTTGGTCTAAAAACAATCAATTAATGCAAGGATCAATAAACAAGGCCTAATTTACCCGGATAATAATCAATCTATTTATCCATGGCCAAACCCAAGATCCTAATGTTTAATTAGGGTTTTTCCCACCATTAACTTTAGGTCAAAACCCTCCCCCAATGATAATTACCCAAGAATCTAAGTTCTACGGATCGAAAAATGGATTAGGGGAGTAATAATCTTACCTTTAGCGCTAGAAGTGGTGGGAAACTGTCAAGAACTTTCTCTGAGTCATCTCTTAGCTCTCAAGAATGAAGGTTTGCAGAAAATAACATTTTTTGGGGTTTTTACCTGATTTAAGTCGCGATTGTCCTGCCACAACGGGACCTAACCCGCCACAACGGCCCCGCCCAGGCGGAACTAACCCCTCCCTGGCGGCTTGCACGGAGACAGAAGGTCAGAAGTTGAGTTCCAAACTCCCATTTCACAACACACCTTCAACCCTTGACATTCAAAAGCTACCCGTTCACGCTAAGATCAGTTTCGGGAGTTCTACTCACCCGAATTCGATTCTGTAAAGTTGTACGGGCTTCCTAACGTCTTGGCTATCCACTCATGTGATCAAATTCATAATTAACTCTCTCATTCATTACCATATTTCCCTAGACCTCACCTGACTCAGTTTTCATCCAAATCTGGACTAGGCTAGGAATTCCCAAGTCACTACTCAAAAGTTTTCTGGCCCAAATTCTTTCCCCATTGGCTTTTCCATAACGATGGGAACAGGTCGTTACAAAATATATTTCAAAGATCAACTCAAGCCCCTGACTCGGGCATCTAAATGTCAAATATAAGGATAAGTCACACAGCCCCTCGCTTAGACAATTACTCAAATATCACAGGTTCTCAACAATAATTGAGAGTATCACACAAACCTCCTCACAAGCTAAGCATCACAAATCGGCATAACACGAACTAAACAAGAAGGTTAACTCAAGCCCCTAATTCGAACATCTCAATTTCAAATATGAAGATAGATCACACAGCCCCTCTCAGGCAATTACTCAATTATCATAGAATTTCCTCAACAATTACAGATATCATAGAAGCCTCCACACAGACTAAGCATCACAAATATGCATCATACGAACAGAACATGAAGTTCAACATTTACCAACCTCAAAAATACATTCTACAACTCATTTCACAATTGACTTCCTAAGAACATGTTAATTACTCAACTTATCCTAAAAGGATTGTCAAACCTACCTCAACGCCGAACTTTTCTCGAACAACTCTAACAAAGCACTTCCTCAGTCACATGATCACTGAAACAATCTTCAACTATCAATAATGGATAGAGTTCACCAAAAGGAGCTCAATGATACCCATATTGGTAGGAATTAAAACTAAGGGTAAAATAGTTCAAAAATCTTTTTGCAATTGGGAAGGGTAAAATTATATATTTTTTTGAAAAACATGTTCTACAAGTAAAAAGGACTTCGCGGTTGAAAATCCAATAAAATCAAGTAAGAAACAGATTCCAAATCAAGAA
>JAJONR010009275.1:0-17944 GCA_029582245.1 Solanum etuberosum
CTAAATTAAGGAAAACATTTTCCAAAACTCTACTTCATCCTTTAATTTTTTCCTTACCCTACCCATACCCCGTACCCGACCCTCCCCATTCAAAAAAAATTAAAATTTTTAAATTTTTTTATTTTTTAAATTTCAAATATATTTTTATCCCTACCCCCCACCCCCCACCCCCGACAAAAAAATTAAAAAAATAAAAAATTATTTAATATTTCAAATTTTAAGATTTTTTTCACCTCACCAACTCCTACTAACCCTACTCCCTACCGCCGCCCCCAAAAAAAAAATTACTTTTGAAGAAAATTTCAAATTTCTTTTTTAAATTTTTACTCCCCCCGCCCCTCCCCCACTACCCTATCAACTTTTTAAATTTTTTTTTTTTTAAATATTTCAAATTTTTTAAAAAAATCTTTTTTTATGCCATTCCCTCCTCTACCCTCACCCCCCACACCACCACCCCCACCTTGACCATCCCCGTCATTCTTTTAAAAAAAACTGTTTTTGGAAAATATTTCAAATTTTAAAAACATACATTTTCACGCCAATCCCTACCCCCTCCCCCGCCACCCCACCCCCAATTTTTTAAAAAATTATTTTTACGCCATCCCCTACCGCCTCCCCCGCCATCCCCACCCAGACCATTCCCCTAAAAATAGTTTTAAGAAAAAAATTGTGAAATCTTTCAAATTTAATTCTTTTTAATTTTTTTACGCCACCCCCTCCATACCCTCAACCCCTTCCCCCCCGAACGCCACCCCCCCTCCCCGGAACGATGTCACATAGGGGTGACTATGTTGCTCTATAGTGATGACAATTAATGAATAGTCTAAGTCATCTTCATTGACGTTAATAATCTTTCGATCTCAAAGCATCTATGCCTAGAATCTCCTTTTGGTCTCATCTAAATGTCAATCCTTAACAACACCAAACCTTACTCTATTCTCTCTTTCAAGAACATGACAAATATATTTGACCCATGACCCCTCTTCAAAGAAAATTTCAGACATCAAACCTAAATTGCTAGCATTGAACTAATTATCCACTCCAATTAGTCTCTTTCAAGTATCAGCCGGAGATCGGAAGTAGAAATTAAGTTTGCAACCTTAACCCTTAAGTTAAATTCATGGTAATTAGACCAAATTCATGTATGAACAACAACAGAACAGTGCATAGCATAGTTTCCACTACATTAAATCAACACCCAACCCCATTTGAGGACCCCGAGATCTTGGGATTTTAGTCACCCATCATAAAAAGTAAAGAAATTATACCTTCCATGAAAGAAGTCATGGGTAACATGAAATCAAGAAATTTATAATAAACTCACTTTGGATTCAACTTCAATTTATCAAATTCAAACTCCAAGTTGTAAAACCCATAAAGCTAGAAAAGTGTTCTTCAAAGGTAAAGTGTCTTAAACTCTAAAACATCTCAAAAGAGAACTTTTTGAACTCTATTTTGAACTTTCCAATTGAACTCACTAAAAATTGTATCCTTTGGGCTATTTTTACTTTCCCTAATTTTAGCCCAAAATCCACTTTGCATCTGACTCGGCGACATTGGTCGGGCTCACCAAACCTGCTCGGCGAATCGCCCTTTGCTACTCAGCTCACCTTGTGATGGTCTAGGCTTCAGGTGTTTGAACCTTAGTTGGTGAACTCGATTGAGTCAGCCTTTCATGTTCTCCAAATCAGCGAATACCACCTTGGTTTGCCATTCGAGTATTCAATCTTTGCACTGCACACTATCGCTTTGGGCGATGTGCATCAGGATCGTCGTTCTCATTCGGCGCATTGCCATCTTTAATGGAGTTTGCTGACCTTCTGTGATACACACAAGTGTTATGCACTCTCAAGTTGGGAGAGTTCGTACTCAGTTGGCGATCTGCCCTTCATGTTAGGCGATCAACAATGTTTACTTTGCACGTTTCTTTTTTGTATTCTTGGTCATTCTTTCAAACATCAGTCCTTGCCTTGTCCAATTGCCTTTATAGCTGCAAATCATCAATATTCTATTAGAATAAGATACAATTAGGCAGGACACTAATTATTGAGCTAAATAGACCTTAAATGAGGGCATATCTACCACTCATCAGGTGTCTACAATAGTGCTTCTTGTGAGCCAATATGCATGTGCTATCACAAGGATAATCTCAAGATAATGCAATTCATAATTATGCTCAAAAAGCCTCAAATGATGACAAACAATTATCAATCTAAGTGAAATCTCACGAATGCTCACGCAAGATGCAAAATTATGATTCAAAAAAGATATTCAAGTGCCCTCACTAAAAAAGACGATTCTATGATTTCACAAAGCATACCAATAATGAATTTAAGGAATCAATACAAACTCTCCCTCTCTCAAAGAGAGATAACACATGTATATTTCATTCCATAGGTTTTACTATATTTTCCCATCATCACATCACCTAGTTTTAGCAAGATTTCAAGGGTCTTTATCAGGCTTATAATGGGGCTGAGGGTAAAGGTATGTTCAATTTAGCTCACTGACTTCACCTCTTCAAAGCATTGATGTTTTCAACTTCACCTTTTCTCACGATCTTTCCCATTTTGACCAAGAGACTCGACTCAAGCAATTCACAACATTCATTTCTTATTCAATTCATTGGAAGCCCATTTTATTCTCTTAAGCCACTAAGATAATCAAGGAATTACCTTTGCACACATTTTTTTCATTTAACATTCTTTTCTCTTTTTTTATAGGGAGGGGTTACCACTTTTTCCATTTTTTTGTCAATGAGTCTCATGTTTCATTTGTTTATTTGGGATCCTTTCTCCTTCGTCACCACACCCCCGACATAGGCCAAACCTAAATTGGTGATTCAAACAAGTCAATGCTTCAAAAAGGATTTATAGGTGAGATTGTATGGACATCATTGGTTCAAGAGGTTTGTAACATCAATTCGAAGATCTTTGAGTCATCTTTCCAACGCCACTGAGTTTGCTAAATTCTGAGTTCGGATGAAGGAGTTATGATCATTTTAGTGCAACCTCTCTAGTTAAGGCATTTCATCCATGTTAAGGAGAAGTATTTTGGTCTTTTCCTTACCCCCACCAGGCCTGAACGGTTTTCTCACTCAAATAGGGGTCTAAACTGATTGAGATTAGTTTCATTCATTCCTAAACATTTAGGGTTGAGAGAAGGGTTTCAAGAGGAGAGAAAGAAGAAGGTTCCAAGAGTTCATTCGAGGTTTGAGGATTTTCTCCAAGAACATAGTTCTTTCGAGGTATGTAAGATCTCATGGTGTTGGATTTGTTCACCCTCACGCCAATAATGTAATTTCATCCACGAATACGTTCTTGAAGTTGATTGATTAAGTTTCTTGAGAAATTCTTGAGGTTTAACTACATTCTTTATATATGGAGGTTTCTGAGTTCTTCAGGTGAGGGTTTGGCGAATGAGTGGTGTTTCTTGATTAAATTTGAGATGGTTTTTGATTATTTTTGTTGGGGTTATGAATCAAAGGAAGTTTGGATAAAACCAATAGATTCTATACGAGTTAGGACCAAAAATTGAGAAGAAAATTCGTGTGATTTTTTGGGCTCGAGGTTGGGGCAACTGATAACGCTCAACTACACTTCATCCAATACTAAGTGCAGGCGATTGCAATCTAGTATAAACCCCACGAAGAGTTGGTGTCGATCCCGTAGGGAGTGATACAGTAGAGAATTCAGTTACGATGTGAAAGACGTGTTCTAAACGATTGTAGGAATAGAATTTATCAAAACAATTAAAGTAAATTACAAGGGTTGACAAATAATATCTTATGGGGGGATTAGATATGTCAATTAAAAACTACTAAAATAGGGGATTAATCAAGTAGATAGGGATCCTTGGGGATGTTATCGATTAATTGTCAATTTCACTATACAGGTGATTATTAATTACTGCAAAATATTGAATCTTAGTGAGTAGGCTAGGCTTTAGATGTAATAGCCATCTCTCAATCAACTATCACGATGAAATCGAGTTATCTCGAACCTCGACGAGCATAAAAATTAAGAACAGCCCAAAACCTCAATTAATCTACTCTCTCGAGCTAGATTGGTAGGATCAAATTTAGACTCACTTTCTCAAGCTGAATCCACAATAGCCCAATCACTACAATCTTCAATTGATAACCTTAATTCTAAAACCTCTTTCTCAAGCAAGCAGAGAATACTAAGCTAGAATTGTATTTTGTAAATACAATTCATGAATTAAAACACAATTATTAATCCAACCCACTTCAAAACTTCAATTAAATCAGTGATTACTAACACCCATAAGCTATTTGATATAATTAATCACATAATCACACCCCCAAAATGGAGGTTTAAGACACACATCATAAAAACATGAAAATATTACAACCTATGTTCTCCATAAGCTGGGTAACGAAATTCGAGTTTTCACAATGCTTGAAATCAACTTAAAATTAAAACCCAACTTGAAATTCTACTCAAAAACTACTCAAAATAGTATTTGGATCAAAAACCCGTAGTTAGAATTCTAAACACTCAGAACATTCGCTCCAAATTTTGGAACTTTTTTCCATAATTTAAAAATTCACATTTATACTCTTCCAGATTTTTACCTTTTAGACCAATCGGCGGAATTAGTCGAGCTCGCCAAGTGTCTCTCTTCATCGTCTTCCTGACTTGCCTATTCACCATTCAACTTCTGTAACTTTAGGCGATCAGGGTCCTTGTCGTCGATCTATTCGGCGGTCCACCGAATTGCCATTTCCATCGCCGAGTTGGCTTTTCCTAGGGCTGGCACTCTGTAACTTTTGATTAATGTTTCAAGTACACCTCATCCAAGGTGTAAACAATAGTTAATTAGTAAAAACCCAGCGAAGAGTTGGAGTCGAACCCACATGGAGTAGTATGTGTTTGAATTCAATTACGAAGTAGTAAATGTTACTTGATTAGTTGTAGGAATAGAAATTATCGGAATCACTTAAATAAGTCAAAAGGGTGATACAAAATGTCAAAGGGGGATTTTTGAGAATAAGTAGAAATCTCAGTAATAACAAATAACAAGGGTAATTAAATGATTTAGAGGTACTTGGGGGATTGACCAATCAACTGCCAATTATGCTAAATGGGTTTTAGCTAATTACTAAGCGCTGCTAAAACCTCGTGAGTAAATATACTCTAGTTGAGGTAGCTTTCTCTCAAACAACTACCACGTTTCGATTGAGTTCTCTCAAACCTCAATAGACTAACATGAGTAACAGCCTACAACCTCACTCCATCTACTCTTTCCAGCTAGATAGGTAGAACGAGACTTAGGATTCACTATCTCAAGCTGAACCCACAACAACCCAATCACTACGAGAGCTAATTTATAGCCTTGGTCTTAAACTTCTCTCTCGAGCAAGAATTACACACAAAAAACAGTGAAATAAACAATCACTACAGTGAAATAACAACAACAATAAATCAGACCCTCTTAGAATTAGCACACAATCAATAATTTCTAACACCCATTAGCTAAATTAAGCAATTAATCACATAGTCAAACCCCAACGAATGGAGTTTTAGCTAGTCATTATAAAAAACCAAAATTCCATACCTACTATAGCTCCATAGCTGGGTATTGATTTCTAAGACTTCAAAATGAGTAAACTTTTCTTTAATTACAAACCCACTCCTAAAATATATTTGAAAGCTTGAAAAATGAGCGAATAGAGCTTTTTTCGTTCTGGGTAGGAGTTTCACAATCTTTTTAATACCTTCTCTCTCTTCCAAATATCAATTTATACTGATTTAAGATTTAATCTATTGGGGCCAATCGGTGAGGAAAGTCGGGCTTCGCCGACCAGTCGGTGATTCGCCAATCGTCCCTATCCATCGCCTTCTTGCTTCATGTTTTCATCCAATATGCACTATAACTTTAGGCGGTCTACATCGGGATCGCCAATCACTTCCGCGATGCGCCCTTTGTTCCTTTGGATCGCCAATTTGCTTGCATCTTCATACCTCATTCTGTACTTTTGGCGGTACAACCTCTATTCGCCGATCAATTTGGTGATTCGCAGATATGGAACACAGTTCGCCCGAATTTCTCTCGTCTCAGACGTGGTGTACTATAAAATTGGGCGGGCTAAAGAGCCACTCGGTGAACCGTCGAGTGGTCTTGGCAGTCTCCAGGATAGCTCTTCTCCAGTTATTTGGCTTGTTAGTCCCTTTTTATCCGGTAGTGTCCTTGCCTTGCTCCTTAGCCTTAAATGCTGCAAATCAACACTTTAACATCAGTTTAGAGCATACATTAAGCATTTGATGACACTAACACTATCAAAACAAAGACCAAATGAGTCGAAATCTCAGACTCATCAACACCCCCAACTTAAACTTTTGATTGTCCTCAAGTAACACTCAAGATCAACAACTCAATAAGGATGTCTACAGATAGTGCTGCATAAGACTCAACATAAATGCACATAACAAGGTTCAAATTACTCATACAATGATCAATTTTGCACTCAAAGTTTCAAAATTGTGACTCACCATCACCAAGAGTACTCAAGCTCACAATGCGAATACTCAAGCTCACAATGCTTGCTTCAAATGCAAGTTCAAGCTCAACAAAGGTGTTCATATGCCCTCCCAACAACGATGATTCCATATCCACACAAAAAAATTCTACAATTTAAAGTACCAGAATCACATGCATGACTTCACCCATAGGTTTTCCCTTAATTTCCAATCAACATTCGTTTCAGCTTACTCAAGATCACAAAGGTCTTTTTAGGGCTTGTAACGGTGCTGAGTGTAAATGTATGATCATTTAGGCTTAGTGACTTCTACCGTCAAGAAGTATGGTCTGAACATCATTTTCCTCCTTTTCTTTAATCATTTTAAACATGTTCAAATTTCACCCCATTATTCAACTCATCATGAATCACCGGATACCCCATTATTCTTCATTCTTTTCACACACTTTATTTCACAGCTTTTTCTCTTTTTCAGTCATTTTCTTTTCTTTCATTTCCTTTCTCTCTTTCTTTTTGACATGGAGGGGTTCCATCTTTTTCACAACAATCCAAAATCAAGGGGGAGATTTTTCATACTTCTTGACTTTCCTTCTCTTTTACCACACCCTCAACATAGGCTTTTGGCATAAGTTTGCTATTCAAACAAAACATGCTTCATGAAAGTTACGGGTGAATGGATAAAGAGAGGTCACAAATGTTCAAGTTGCTTCCAAGAAAAGTCTAGGCTCAATGGGTGCCAAAACAAGATTCACACTCCTCACAAGGGTAGCCACAAAAGAGGTATAATGTCAAATTGGTTCACTCTTTAAAATCGTTGCCTAAGATCATTTCAATTGTTTGCATCACTCAATCAACCGGACCAACGGGGAAAATTCTAGGTGTTATGAAACACAATGTTCAAGGTATTCTCACCACACAAGGTATTGATACCACTGTCAAACATGACTGCACACTTTCTAGCTAGTGTGGAATGTTCATTACAAGATACTTCATCGACAATCGGCGAGTCACAACAAGATGCTCAAAGTCCACATATTGTCTATGTAACTTCGTTTGCCTCGTCGTAATCACACATTCATGTCGTTCAATTAATAGCACTATTCAAGTCATCGATATTGACTACAACCAACACTTACAAATGTAAGAGAGTGCAAGAGAACAAGAAGCACCACCCCACCAAAAGCAACCAACATTGTCCTCAATGTAATCAAGGAACGAACACAACACAAACTAAAAAAATAACAATCATACAAAAAGAAAAATAAAGTAAACTAAAAACTAGAGGGACTAGCACTAAACGAATCAGAGTAGGGTTAGAAAGAATCTTCACTAGGTGCCCTTTTGGCGAGGGGTTGCGGAGTTCGCCGAACAATTTGACAGACCGATAAAGTGCATGAAACTCACCAAAATAATCAGATTGCTACCGTTCCGAGTCGAACAACATGGTGATAGAGATCGGGTACGCTGAAAAGCAACGGCGCATCGCCTAATGCACGTGATATCTCATCGAAATTTCCAGGACTCCGACACTACAGAATTGTGAAAAAAGGTGAACAAAATTGGGCTCGCCCAATCTTATCGGCGCATAGCCGAGTGGTCGGGATCCGTCGCCAAATATTCCAGCATCTCAACTTTTTTTTGGTGCTACAAAAGCATCAACGTCGTGATCGCCAAACCCTCTCGGCGGTTCGCCGAACATCTCCTGGCATCGCAGAATCACTGAAACCTGTACATTTAGCACAAATTATTCAAAACCACTAACACTTGGGTTGCCTCCCAAGAAGCACCTTATTTAATGTCGTGGCATGACGTGGAAATGCTTTCAAGTATCTTCCAATTACACCACTTCAATCAATGAAATCTCATGGCATTTCCCAAAATATAACTTCAAGTGTTGCCCATTCACCTTGAAGTATGGACTTTCCTTACCTTCGACTTCAATGGCCCCATTCTCGAACACACGTGTTACTTTATAAGGATCAGACCACTTCGACTTGAGGTTTCTCATAAAGAGTCTCAAATGAGAATTGTATAGCAACACAAAGTCACCGACTCAAAATTCTCTCTTAAGGATCTTAGAGTCGTGCCATTTTTTAATTTTCTCCTAGTAGAGAGCTGAACTTTCATAAGCTCTAAATCTGAATTCGTCTATTTTGTTCAATCAACTCTCCATTTCACATTATTCACCCAATCCAGAATTAATGTATTTAACGCCCATAGAGCTTTGTGTTCAAGTTCAATCGGTAGGTGAAAAGACTTCCCAAAAACTAACTGGTATGGGGACATGCCAATTGGTGTCTTGTAAGGAGTGTGATAAGCCCAAAGAGCATCATCTAGCTTTCGAGACCAATCTGTCCTATTTGCATTCACGGTCTTAGCCAAGATACTCTTAATCTCCCGATTGAAACCTCAACTTGGCCACTCGTTTGGGGATGATATGGCATTGCCACTTTATTCTTCACCCCATATTTACTCAATGTGAATGCGAACAGTCCGTTGCAAAAATGTAAACCGCCATCACTAATAAAGGCCCGAGGAGTGACAAATTTTGCAAAGATGTAACGCTTTAAGAATTGGACGACACTCTTCCCTTCATTGTTGGGCAGTGCTACGTCTTCCACCCATTTCGAAATAGAATCCACAGCCACCAAGATATACTTATTACCGAATGAGCTCACAAATGGCCCCATGAAATCAAGTCCCCAGACATGAAATAACTCAACTTCCAGAATGGGTTGAAGAGGCAACTCATGCCTTCTTGACACCCCCCCTTGTTTTTGGCATTGTGTGCATTTCTTGACAAATTCATGAGCATCTTTGTAGAGGGATGGACAATAGTAACCACTTTGGAGAATTTTGGCGACTTTTCGCACGCCGCTATGATGACCACCAACTGGCGAAGCATGACAAGCATTTAGAATCTCATTGATCTCCTTCTCCGGCACAAATCGCTGAATAATATGATCTGCACATTCTCTGAACAGATATGGTTCATCCCAAAAAAATCTTTTGACATCGAACAAGAATCGCTTTTGTTGATAGAAGTTCAGGTCATGCGTCATTAGCCCACATACCACATAATTAGAGAAGCCGACATACCAAGGAGTCTGCATAAGAGTGACAATGAAGACTTGCTCATCTGGGAAAGAGTCATTTATGTTTAACTTAGGCTCCTCTTTCTCTTTGCCCTCCAACCTTGATAGGTGATCAGCAACCTAATTTTCACAACTCCTTCTATCCTTGACTTCAAAGTCGAATTCTTGCAGTAACAACACCCATCTTATCAACTGTGGTTTAGCATCTTTCTTTGCCATTAAGTACCGCAGGCTGCATGATCAGTGTGAACCACCACTTTTGTGCCTAGAAAGTATGCTCGGAATTTCTCAAATGCATATACCACCGCAAGTAACTCTTGCTCCGTAACAGTGTAGTTATGTTGAGCACCATTCAATGTTTTGCTTGCATAATAGATTGGATGGAAAAGTTTGTTGCGCTTCTTTCCCAAAACAACACCCAATGGAGTCCCACTTACATCACACATCACTTCAAACAGTTCAAACCAATCTGGGCTAATAATCACCGGTGTGGAGATTAATTTCTCTTTCAAACACTCAAAGGTTGTCATACATGCCTCATCAAAGTCAAATTTCGCCTCCTTCTCCAACAGCCTACACAATGGGAGTGCAATTTTTTAGAAGTCTTTGATGAATCTCCGTTAGAACCCTGCATGCCCCAAGAAACTACGAATACCTTTTACCGAGATTGATGGTGGTAGCTTCTCAATCACCTCAATCTTTGCCTTGTCAACCTCCAGCCCTTTTTTTTATACTTTGTTCCCCAAAACTATACCTTCTCTAACCATGAAGTGGCATTTCTCCCAATTTAGGACTAGATTGGTTTCCACACATATTTGAAGAGCTTGCCCAAGGTATGCCAAACATGTTTCAAAAGAATCACCCACAACTGAGAAGTCATCCATGGAGACTTCCATTGAATCCTCTACCATGTTGGAAAAAATAGAAAACATGCAACGTTGGAACGTTTCCGGAGCATTACACAACCCGAAAGACATCCTTTTGAACGCAAAAGTACCATAGGGACAAGTGAATGTGGTTTTATCTTGGTCTTCCGATGTAATAGAGATTTTATTATACCCGGAATAACCATCCAAGAAGCAATACATCCATGCTCCAAAAGCCGATTGAGCATTTGATCCATAAAAGGCATGGGAAAGTGATCATTTTTAGTCCAAGAGTTCAGCTTCCTATAGTCCATGCACACCCTCCATCCAGTTACCGGTCTCATAGAAACAAGCTCCCCCTTTTCATTCGGGACTACCGTGATGCCGCCTTTTTTGGGTACACATTGCACCGGACTCACCCACTTGCTATCCGCAATAGGGTAAATCACACATGTATCCAACCACTTGATTATATCCTTTTTCGCCACTTCTTGCATTGGTGGATTCAATCTCCTTTGATGTTCGACACTCGGCTTGCATTTATTATCAAGCTGAATCTTGTGCGTGCAAATGCCTGGTGGAATGCCGACAATGTCAGCGATAGTCCATCCTATTGCCTTGATGTACCTTTTCAACACCTCAAGTAGCAATTTCACTTGCCAATCAAGCAATTCATCTGCAATAATAACCGAAAAGGTGTGGTTCGCCCCTAAGAATGCATATCGAAGATGAGGGGGCAGCACTTTCAACTCAATCTTTGGTGGTTCCTCCGTGGATGGCTTGGCGGGGGAGGGGGAGGATTTCTCGATTCTTTAGATCAATGTCTAGCTTCAACGGGTTCCTTGACTATGTACCCAATCCCGACAGAGCAGCCACCACCTCATCATACCCTCAGATTTTGGCCTCATCATAATTTGCAAGAACAGCCTCAAGAGGTTCACTCATACACATCAAATGGCTCACACTAGCCACCGCTTCATTAATTACATCAATCGTCGAAACCACATGTATATCACTCGGATGTTTCATTGATTTGCACACATTAAGGTGACCTCATCTTCATTCACTCGGAACTTCAATTCTCCACTTTCAACATCCACTAGTGCTTTCCCGGTTGCTAAAAACGGCCTTCCAAAAATAATGGGAATTTCAGCATCAATCTTACAGTCAAGGATCAAAAAATCAGCCGGGAAGATAAATCGATCAACCTTCACTAATATGTCATAAAGTATCCCGAAGGGGTGTTTGATTGACCGGTCCACCATAAGAAGCCACATTGTTGTGGATTTTGGTTCGCCCAACCCGAGTTTCTTGTAGATTGTATAAGGCATCAAATTTATACTTGGCCCCAAATCGCACAAGGCTTTAGCAAATTGAAGCATACCAATGGTGCATGGTATTGTAAATGCCCCCGAATCTTCCTTCTTTAGCTAGTCATAATAGCGCTAAAATTGTGAGACACTTCAATTGTTTCGAAGTTCGTAGTCCTCTTCTTAGTGACCAGCTCCTTCATGAATTTTGTATACCCCAGCATCTCCAATAATGCTTCCACTAAAGGAAGATTGATAGAGATTGTCTTTAACACTGATAAGAACTTCTTGAATTTTTCATCCTCATTTTTCTTTTTGAGTCGTTGAGGAAATGGGGGAGTTATCTTGGGAAGTGGTTTCCCTATCTTTGGACTTGATATAGCTTTCTCTTGTGGTTTTGGCATCTCTTCTATGGGGCTTTGTTCATGACTCTTCCCCTTTTCTTTGGGCATCTCACTTTCCGGTGATTGAATGGGCTCCCCTTCCTCAACAATATCTTTCATGGAACCAGCTGTTACCTTACCACTCTGAGTTACCACTGCCAAACCTTTGTCATAGTCAGCCCTCAAAGTTTCTGGACTTTCACCTTTACTCCTTTCGAATGCCATGGGTTCTAATTGGGCTGTAAGTTGACTCAGTTGACCTTCAAGTTGCTAGATTGCCTCAGCATGCGAATTCACTCTAGTATTTAGCGACGAGAAGTCAGCTCTCATTTCCTTAAGCATGTCATCGGACCCTTCAACTTTATCTAGGATCTGTGACAATAACTCATCCACCCGTGGACTATCCAAACTCCCTTTTGATCTCGGGCTACCACTTGATTGCGTATGTTCTTCTTCATGATTACCTTCTCTCCTCCATTCTTGTTCAGTCCATTCTCGATAGTATCACCTCTGTTCTTCTTCCTTATGTGAGTTCCAACCTTGATTCCCACCCGGCGTTAAGTAGCAGGGGTGAAAACCCTCCTCATTCTGACCTTGATTCCCACCCTATTTTAGGTAGCACGGGTGAGAACCCTCCTTAACTCTAAACACTCTTCTTACTCCTTTTGTTTCACCAACCTTTTCGCACACTTGCTTTTGCAACAACTCCATTTGGGACATCATTTTGCCAATATTCTCATCCCTCTCTTTTTCTTTCTCAAGTTTCTGTTTTGTCATCCTAAAACTGAATGGGGGAAACTTGGTCTTCTTGTGAGTACCATGCCTGATTGATCTTTGTCATTTCATCAAGAAGGGATGAAGCTACTTCAAATGGTTGGAGCATTATTACTTCTCGTGCCAGTTGGTCGGCTACTCTCTTGTTCACTGAGTCGAAACTTCTGTAGAAATATTCGAGTATCAAATCACCCGGAAGCCCATGAGTAGGACATTGTAATAGCAACTTTCGATATCTCAGTCAAGTCTCATGAATTGGTTCCTCTTCTACTCTCTTGAAGTTTTGGATGTTGTCACACAATTTCACCATCTTTGAGGGTTGAAAGAACCTTATGTAGAATGCGTCGGTTCGCTCATTCCATGACAAAATTGAATTCCTTGGTAGCTCTGCTAACCACTTGGTTGCATCTCCCATTAAAAAGAATGGGAATAACTGTAGCCTAATTGATTCTTGTGTAACATTCTTGAGTGAGAACGGGTTGCACAGTTCCACAAAATTGCGAACATGCTCATGGGGATTCTCATGCTCTAGTCCTCCAAATATTCCTTTGGCTAGTAGAAGGTGTAGCATTGTGTTTGTCACATGGAATTCAGCATGGCTCACAGCCGAAGGTATGTGAATAACACCTTTACCCCCCCCCCCTAATATATCCTCGTTGGGGTGAAAGGACTCACCATCATCACCGTGTTGCCCAGGTTGATTCACAGTGCTTTCAGTTGCACTCATCCTTTCACCTGAACACAAACAGGTCACTACAAAGGGTAAGTTGATTCAACTACAACACAAAGAAATCACAATTCAATTTCAATAAAAGAATTTCAAACAACACCACTCCCCGGCAGCGGCGCCATTTTAATTAATGTTTCAAATACACCTCATCTGATTCTAGGTGTAAACGATCGTTAATTAGTAAAAACTCATCGAAGAGTTGGAGTCGAATCCACAAGGAGTAGTATGTGTTTGAATAGTAAATGTGACTTGATTAGTTGTAGGAATAGAAATTATCGAAATCACTTAAATAAGTCAAAAGGGTGATACAAAATGTCAAAGGAGGATATTTGAGAATAAGTAGAAACCTCAGTAATAACAAATAACAGGGGTATGAGTTTCACAATCTTTTTAATACCTTCTCTCTCTTCCAAATATCAATTTATGTTGATCCAAGATTTAACCTATTGGTGCCAATCGGTGAGGAATGTCGGGCTTCACTGACCAGTCGGCGATTCGCCAATCGTCCCTATCCATCGCCTTCTTGCTTCATGTTTTCATCCAATATGCACTGTAACTTTAGGCGGTCTATATCGGAATCGCCAATCACTTCCGTGATGTGCCCTTTCTTCCTTTGGATCGCCAATTTGCTTGCATCTTCACAACTTATTATGTAATTTCGGTGGTACGACCTCTCTTCACCGATATGGAACACAGTTCTCCTGAATTTCTCTCGTCTCAGATGTGGTGTACTGTAAAATTAGGTGGGCTAAAGAGCCACTCGATGAACCGCCGAGTGGTCTTGGCTGTCACCAGGATCGCTCTTCTCCACTTATTTGGCTTGTTAGTCCCTTTTTGTCCGGTATTGTCCTTGCCTTGGTCCTTAGCCTTAAATAGTGCAAATCAACACTTTAACATCAGTTTAGAGCATACATTAAGCATGTGATGACACTAACACCATCAAAACAAAGACAAAATGAGTCAAAATCTCAAACTCATCAACACCCCCAACTTAAACTTTTGCTTGTCCTCAAGTAACACTCAAGATCAGCAACTCAATAAGGATGTCTACAGATAGTCCTGCATAAGACTCCACATAAATGCACACAACAAGGTTTAAATTACTCATACAATGATCAATTGTGCACTCAAAGTTTAAAAAATGTGACTCAGCATCATCAAGAGTACTCAAGCTCACAAAGGGAGTACTCAAGCTCACAATGCTTGCTTCAAATGCAAGTTCAAGCTCAACAAAGATGTTCAAATGCCCTCACAACAACGATGATTCCATATCCACACAAAAAAATTCTACAATTTAAAGTCCCGAAATCACATGCATGACTTCACCCATAGGTTTGCCCTTATTATCCAATCAACATTCGTTTCAGCTTACTCAAGATCACAAAGGTCTTTTCAGGGCTTGTAACGGGGCTGAGTGTAAAGGTATGATAATTTAGGCTTAGTGGCTTCTACCTTCATGACGTATGACCTGAACATCATTTTCCTAATTTTCTTTAATCATTTCAAACATGTTCAAATTTCACCCCATTATTCATCTCATCATGAATCACTAGATACCCCATTATTCTTCATTCTTTGCACACACTTTATTTCACAGCTTTTTCTCTTTTTCAGTCATTTTCTTTTCTTTCATTTCCTTTCACTCTTTTTTTTTCACATGGAGTGGTTCCATCTCTTTCACAACAATCAATAATCAAGGGGGGGGGTTCATACTTCTTGACTTTCCTTCTCTTTCACCACACCCCCAACTTAGGCTTTTGGCATAAGTTTGCTATTCAAACAAACCATGCTTTATGAAAATTATGGGTGAAGGGATAAAGAGATGTCACAATTGTTCAAATTTCTTCCAAGAAAAGGCTAGGCTCAATGGGTGCCAAAACAAGATTCGCACTCCTCACAAGGGTGGCCACAAAAGAGGTATATTGTCAAATTGGTTCACTATTCAAAATCTTTGCCTAAGATCATTTCAATTGTTTGCATCAGTTAATCAACCGGACTAACAGGACAAATTCTAAGTGTTATTAAACATAATGTTCAAAGTACTCTCGCCAATCGTCCCTATCCATTGCCTTCTTGCTTCATGTTTTCATCTAATATGCACTGTAACTTTAGGCGGTCGATATAGGGATCGCCAATCACTTCCGCGATGCGCCCTTTGTTCCCTTGGATTGCCAATTTGCTTGCATCTTCACAGCTCATTCTGTACTTTCGGCGGTACAACCTCTCTGCACCGATCCATTTGGCGATTCACCGATATGGAACTCAGTTCGCCCGAATTTCTCTCATCTCAAACGTGGTGTACTGTAAAATTAGGAGGGCTAAAAAGCCACTCGGCAAACCGCCGAGTGGTCTTGGCAGTCTCCAGGATCGCTCTTCTCCACTTATTTAGCTTGTTAGTCCCCTTTTGTCTGGTAGTGTCCTTGCCTTGCTCCTTAGCCTTAAATGCTGCAAATCAACACTTTAACATCAATTTAGAGCATACATTAAGCATTTAAGGACACTAACACAATCAAAACAAAGACCAAATGAGTCAAAATCTTGGACTCATCACTACTCAAGATTCAACATGAATGCACACGAGAGGTTCAAACTGTAACACCCCGACTTTTCGAAACACTAATTTAACTCGTACCTTCTTGGAAAAACAAAGAGGGTGAGTAATGAATTAAGAATGATATCTTATGTCATATTTTAATTGTTGAAGGATTGTATCTCAAGTTTTTAAGTTAGGTAAGTTGCAAAATAAAAGTTGGTGAAAGTTATCGTAAGTTCCTTTTAAAATATTTCTTTGAAATTTAGGTCAAATGTCTTGGAGGTTTTCTCCAAATCTAGAAAGAGTTATGGGGCCTACAAACCAGAAAATCGAAGGTCTATGAGTCTAATTTCCAACGCACTGAACCGTTCATTCATACGACTTCAGAATAGAGAGATATTCATGTTTTCGTAAAAATGCGCAAGCAGGCACGTGAGGTGGGTCCCCTAGGTCGGTGGAACTCTTTATATATCTTCTTCTTCGACTTTTCTTCATTTTTTTCAGTAAATAACCAGAAAATTTAGAAAACTCACTTCTAGGATCAACCAAATTATATATTTTCTCGACTTAAGTCCTTGACCAAAGTTGTTCTACGCTTTGAGCTCGTCATCATGGTATAATTTGTTTTATCGATTTCGTAGCTTATCATACTTTGGTGTTGGGACAGCAAGGGTTTGGACATAGTTTAAGGTTTTGAGGTGTATTACGTACTTAAGATCAAGGTAAGACCCTTCTTTCATCGAGTCTAGTTTTGATAAGCCACAAATAGAAATTTCCGACGGAAATACATATCTTTTATCAGATTATCATGGTATCTTCTATTTTCGTGGGTTGATTATGGCCCTGCCTTGTTGTAGTAGCGAGGGGGGCTGTGAGTAAAAGTCGTTACGCCACGTGAATTCAGCGAAAAAGGTATCTTAAGGCTATTCCCTTCTTACGGCATGTTTCCTTAAAGCTTAGGAGCAATGTAATTGGGTTGTTATCGTTGTTATACTTGTAGCCGTTAGTGTTGATTATTGGCTGCCTGAATGGATATAATCCTCCCTTGTCGGGATTCTTATTCAGTTTGTAGCGTTCCTATGTCGGACTCGACTTAGAGGCTATTCGTATAGGTTGCTTATAGCTAAATTGCTCGCTTTTAGCCTATTGGATTGTTATTGTTGCCCTTGGGGCTATTGTGGTTAGCTGTAGAAATGTGACCTATGCCTAGAAGGGCTATGTTCTGCCTATAGGTCTATATTGACGCCTAATAAGGCTATGTGTTGTTTCCTACGAGGGCTATGATGTTTTCTAAGAGGACTATGTTACTGCCTAAGAGTGTTATGTGTTGCCTACGGGGCTATGTTGATGCAAAAGAGGGCTATGTGTAGCCCATAAAGCTATGATGTTGCCTAAGAGGGCTATGCGCTGCCTACGGGGCTATATCGTTGCCAAAAAGGGCTATGTGACTTCTTACAAACACAAGGGGCTACTGATAGGGGTACGTAGGTTGATTTGGCACCTTCTGGGCCTATGGGGGCCTAGGTAGGTGGTGTGTTATTTATACCTGCCGAGTTATGGGGGATTGGTTAGGTTGTTAGTTGATAATTTGTTTGTATATTTTGATTCAGTAGTGGGTTAGCATGCTTATCTAAATTTTGATTTCCTTACCTTATTGCTTTTGGTATATTATGATACTTGCTCATTTAGTCTATAGCCTTTCATACTCGGTACATTATTTCGTACTGATGCCCCATTGCCTGGGGGCGCTG
>JAJONR010009276.1:0-13085 GCA_029582245.1 Solanum etuberosum
TATTAATAGCTTTGCTTGAGATGACTCCCATGGCGTTTTTGGTCTCGAGTTGTGGCCCTTCTATAAAAAAAATTTAAAAAAATTATTTTAAAAATAATCCATGTAGGAGTATATATATGAGAAAATTACATCAACTAACAGCCCGTAATATTTGTTTACCACTTTTCTGGCCCAACTTTACAAAATTACCCAAAATGGCCCAATTCAGATAAAATGGTCATATTTTATGTAATTAATCCTTTTTTTGTGAAAAGGCTGAGATGCGCTCAGGTTTTGGGCTTAGAAAACCCAAAAAAAATTGTTGTTTACATTTTTTTCGTTGTACTTTTTTTTTTTTTTTTTTTTCCTTTTCTACTTATTTCACTTCTTTTGTGGAAAAAATAAATATCATGTCGTTTTCATTATTTTTAATTTATTAAGATGGGAATGCATGATAGTCAAACAAATATCTATATACGTTGTCATTTTTTATTTTTCTTAATCTTTTATTTCTTTTTTTTTTGTGCTATTAAAAAAAACTTTTTTTTGTTTACAATTTTTTGTTGCCCTTTTAAAATCTTTTTTTCTTTTCTAATTGTTTCACTTCTTTGTGGAAAAATGAATATTTATGTTGTTTTATTATTATTTTATTTATTCTTCTATTTATTAAGGTGGGAATGTATGATAGGTAAATAAATATTGATATTGATACATTACATAGTTGTTTATATAATATCGATACACGATTATACATCATTTATACGGTTTAGATACATTACATACATATGTTTACAATATTGATATATTACATATACACTACATAACTATTTATACGTCACATATACATATTTATACACTATTTATAAAATATCGATAGACATTTATACACTATTATACAATACTGATACATTACATATACACTACATAACTACTTATAAAATATTGATACATTAAATATACACTATATAATTATTTGTACATCATATATACTTGTTTTTACACCATTTATACAATATTGATATATGATAGAGATTAGGAAAAAAAGGAATGTTTTTTAATTTTAAAAACGCATCAAAAAAAAAAAAAAATCTTTAATAAAAATAAATAACACTGAAAAAAATGAGGAAGCAACAATGGACTAATGACCTTGGACCGAGCTATGTTGAGCCCATGACCCTTCTGGGCTATTTTTTCTATAAAGAAAAAAGGGGGAACTACATAAATGGGCCATTAAACACAAAATAATTACAATTTCATAGTCTAACTCAAACTAATTCAGCAAATACCCATTGATCCAAAATAAATTACAGTCGATACCCCCTTTTAGTTTAGCCCAAATTTTCCTTCAACCCCCTTTAAATTTAGGCCAAATTTTGCGACAGTCTATCTTTCCAGGCACCATGAAGATGTATCATGATTTGAGGCAAGACTACTAGTGAAGTAGTATGAGGAGAGATATTGTAGACTATGTGACGCATTGCCTGTGTTGTCAGCAGGTGAATGCCGAGCATTTGAGGTCGGGTGGTGAGTTTCAGAGATTACCCGTTATGGAGTGGAAGTTGGATTGCATCACCATTGACTTTGTTGTGGGATTACCTCGGACTTCTAGAGGTGTTGACAACATTTAACTAATGAGTAGAGTGTGACCAAGAAACCTTAATGATAACACAACTATATATATTTATACTATTATAGTATCATTGACTAATGAGTAGGGTGTGAACAAGAAACCTTAACGATACCACAAAATATATATATATATATACTCTGATAGTATCATTGACTAATGAATAATTTATGAAAAATACTCTTATAGTATAAGAAACCTTAATGATACCAATATAGTATATATGTATATAATATATATATACTGATTTAGTATCAGTTAAGCGAAATTATCAGTCATATGATACCAATACAGTATATATATACTGATTTAGTATCAGTTAAGCGAAATTATCAGCCTTAATGATACTAATATAGTATATATATACTGATTTAGTATCAGTTAAGCGAAATAAGTTGGGGTGTATATAGTGTAATTAGTTAGTGGAATATGAATGTAAAAGGGTGTATGTTTGTATTTATTTTATTTTCATGGGGTATTTGCTTAGTTTCCCTAATAAAAAATGGGTAACTTTTTTGATAAACTTTTTCTTTTTTTGTATATAAACAAAATTTGTCTTATATATATTTGATCCTTCTCACACGTATTTTTCTTTTACTTCTTTTGTTCAATGACTAATTTAAATTTATGTTTTCACTAATTTTCTTGTAAAATATATTATAGATGCCCCAGTTATTTTTTACAAATACAAAACCAAATTAAAATATAGCTATAAAAAAAATTGGTTTTAAATTATAATATAGCCACAAAAAATATTAGTTTGAAGTTTTTTTTTCTCTTTTTCCATTCCCACCTCTTTCTTTTTATTTCTCATATTTTCACACTAAGGAATGAAAAAAAAATGAAATAAGAACTAAAAACTCAAATAATGATAATCAAAAATGTCAAAAAATAATTCATGGGGGGAAAAGATCATGAATATCTTTACATGAATTTTTTAAAATTTTAAAATCAAAAGAATAAATTTAAATTATTTTTTCACTCCTGTTAGATGAAAAGAGTATATGTGTGCTATTTTTGTAACAAAGAGGTATATGTGAGCCATTTTTTGTAACGATGGGGGTATATGTGAGCCACTTTTGTAACGAGGGGTATATCAATTCTAAATAGCAGAGTTTATGGTATATCAAACCCTTTTCCCTTTTATAAAATAAAAAATAAGAAATTAAATTAATTTGTTCACTTCCGCTAGATGAAAAAGGGTATATGTGAGCCACTTTTATAGTGTTAGGGGTATATCAACTCTAAATATAAAATTGAGGGGTATATTAAACGTTTTTCCCAAAATAATAATACTTATTTCATTTTATGTGTGTTATAAAATAAAGAGGATTTTTAAAAAATAACAAATACTTGAAACATAATGAGGCAAAAATAGCTATAGTTTGTTAATAACGATTCGTAGCTACATGTTTGAGGAATGAGAGATGTGAGCAAGATTGTGAGAGCGAGGATAGAGGCGAAAGAGAGAGCAAAGAGAGGAGAGAGGAGAGAGGCGAATTGTATTTGTTTATATCTGTTGGATAATTATATATATATGTAACTAGTATGTATATGTATCGATGATTGTATATGTATACCTACTGGATATGTATATATGTAATTAGTATGTATATGTATCAATGAATACAATAGTATTAACGAATACAATTTGAATCCGAATACAATTTGTATCAATGAATGTTGTCTCAAGTTCAACATTTGTATTTGTATAATTAATTGGTATCAATTGTATTAACGAATACAATTTGTTTTCGAACACAATTGTATCAACGATGTATTAAGTTCAACATTTGTATTTGTAAAATTGAATGTCATCATTTGTATCAATGTTGTATCAGCAAATACATGTGTATTTGTATTTGTAAAATTGATTGTTATCATTTGTATTTGTATAACGGCCGTTAACATTTGTATTTGTATAATTGATTGATATAATTTATATTTGTATAATTGATTGTTATAATTTGTATTTGTGTTGAGAGGGGAGGAGGCAGAAAGAGGGAGAGATGGGGCAGGGAAAGGAGAGAGGCGAGAGAGATAACAGAGAAAGAGGAGAGAGGCGAGTGAGAGTGCAGAGAGAGAGAGGGGAGAGAGGATGAGAGGAGAGAGAAAATATCAAGAAAACTCTAACTATAACTATAAATTGTAATTATTTCAAATTATAGTGATGTATTGTAAATATATGTCAGATGTTTGCCTAGTTACGTAATTTTTCCTAAAATAACTGTTTGGCCATAGATTTCCCAAGTAAAATTTGGGGGGGAGGGGGGGAATTGGCAAATTGTTTGTCCACACAATTTATCATTATTTGGTAAATAACCTAAATTTTAAATTGTCATGACCCAGACCGCCGTGATTGGCACTCACACTAACCCTCCGGTGGGAGAACTACTACTACAACCCGACTAAGCAACTTAAAGAAGCTAAACCATTTAAAGATACAGAAGCAGGTTTAAATAATGAACTAAGTACTGAGTTCCCATAAACTCAGGAGATATAATAAAAACAACCAAACATAACTTCGCGGAAAGTCAACCCCTAGACTTGAAAGTCATTGTACCAAAACTCTACTAGTCAACAAGTCTAAGAAAAGGGGGGGTGCAACCCCTAAAACTAAACATGAGTAAAATATCTAAACATCTAGTCTGAGTCCGAAAAGAATGGACTAAAACTAATGATGGATCCATGGCGGCCTGAAGGAACTGGCTCACCCCCGTATCCGGGCTCGGTCAATGATCTCGTAGTTGAGGTCTATCAGTAGCCGCCTGAAGATGCCTTGTACTCAACACAGAAAGAGCAAGTGCAGTATTAGTACACGAAATCACGGTGTACTGGTAGGATCACGCAGCTACCACAGTCAGCAAAATATAAACAAGTAATTACAACACAGTAAACACACATATACATGATGCATAATTCAATTATCATTTTAGGAGCAATGTACAATTCCCCAATATCAATGACAGGTAGATATGAATATAATAATCACAAGTGGTCCTCTCATGGAACCCACACCCAAACTATTAGTGTGTCAGAACGTGACACTCGATTCAATATATGTGTGTCGGAACGTGACACCCGGTCCAATACATGTGTCGGAACGTGACATCCGGTCCAATATATGTGTCGGAACGTGACACCCGGTCCAGTCAGCACAACCACAGTCACAATCACACCCATAATGAACAGTGCACATAGTCACACAGTCAAGTAACAGGTTCATGGCATGTAATAGTTCATACATAATCATTTCATTATGTTCGATTCATGTTCCCCTAATCCCATACATGCATGCATACAATGGAGCAATTAACAGGCGTATATAACACTACAGGAAGTCAAACCATCACCTACCTCAAAACCAAGCCTGAACACTCCTAAGACACTTGAGCCTTCCCTTTCCGGAGTCTTTCAGCTTGTTCTTGGTCTACAACAAGTAATTAATGCAAGGATCAATAAACAAGGCCTAATTTACCCGGATTATAACAAATTATCAACCTAAGGCCAAACCCATGATCCTAATGATCCACTAGGGCTTTTCCCACCATTAACTTTAGGCCAAAACCCTCTCCCAATGATAATTAACAAGGATTCTAAGTTCTAAGAATCGAAATACGGATTAGGGGAGTAATTATCTTACCTTTGGCGCGAGAATTCGTGGAAACTTGATGGGAAACTGCCCTAGGTTGTCCCTAAGCTCTTAAGAACGAAGTTTTGCAAAAAATAACGTTTTTGGAGTTTTTTCCCGGTTTAAGTCGCGACTGTCCCGCCACAGTGGGCCCCATCCCGCCACAGCGGCCCCTCCCTGGCGGAATTAGTCCCGCCCCGACGGCTTGCACGGAGATAAAAATTTAAAATTTGAGTTCCAAGCTCCTATTTCGCAACACACCTTCAAACCTTGACGTTCTAAAACTACCCTTCCACGCCAAGATCAGTTTCAGGAGTTCTACTCTCCCGAATTTGATTCCGTAAAGCCGTACAGGCTCCTTAACGTCTTGGCTATTCACTCACGTGATCAAACTCATAATTAAATCCCCATCCATTACCGGATTGCCCTAGACCTCACCTGACTCAGATTTCATCCAAGTCTGGCCTAGGCAGTAAATTTCCAAGTTACTACTCAGAAGTTTTCTGGCCCAAATTCATTCTCCATTGGCTTTTTCATAACGACGGGAATAGGTCGTTACACAAATACTAGAAAAAACTAATATTTGGGTCAAATCTCATTATTTTGGAGTTTTTAAAAATTCAAATTCTACACCAAACTTTTATCTTTTACAAAAACAACCTCTATAGTAGTTGTTTGCGTTGTATTACATAATTTTTTACTTGAACACCAAAATAGTGATGACATATTTAGTGAATATGAAAGTGATGATATGGTTGTTGATGAAAATGACGAACAATCCTCTCAGGGTAACAAAGTCATGGGTTTCGTCTACTTCACCATGTATGGAATGATGCTTGTTGCACTCACTCTGAATTACCACATTGCTCCAGTGTCATGGACACTACTTGTTATTTGTTGTAACGAAGATCCAATTGACTTGTTGCGAAAGTCATGAATCTTGTTACATCGACGTTTCTATCTTGCTATATAATACAAACCTATGGGTTAGTTTTGATAGTTTTTACAACTTATGGGTATAAATCATATTTCTTAAAAAGTGAAATATGTTTCCTAAATATTATGCCAAATACATGGTGAAATTTTTACCTAAATAATATTTGTGAAAAAAATTTGAGAATCTATAATCAAACGTCAGCTAAATACCGAGAAAATCTGCTGACATGTTAATAAGTGACCTTTTAGTATTGTGATTTTTGACATGCTACATCATTAAAAACAAAAAGAATAACTAAAAAGTTCCAAATATGTATAAATTAGTGGCAACCTTTTTCTAAACATACAAAAATGAAATAGAACAGGGTATAAATTAAATTTTAATTATTATAAGCGGCATTTACTTCAAGAAAGAGTTGAAATAATTTTCTTAAGGAACATATTTAGATATCGACATTTTAATTTTCTTACATAAAAAATAATAGTATTATCTTTAACATTTTTTTTTGAAGCAAGCGCCATTGATATCTGAATTACGTCACAGCTGGTTGGCCCCGTAAATTTGACCAAATATTACGTCCCATTTGTTTTCAAAATGTCCAAATTTTGAAACTTCACATTTCTCTCTCTAAAATAATAAAATAAAATTAAAAAATGTGAGTACCATTTTGTATTGAAGTGCACACTTTTGCTAAATTACAAAGGAAAGACAAAAGAAGGTAACGTCTACTCCTACTTATTTGCCATCTCATCACTTTCTTAATAAGCAAGCTATTTATTTTATATAAATAATATTTCTCTTGCTCATTGACGTGTCACACACGAAATATTTTAGTCCTAAAAAATTCTATTTATTATAAATGAATAATAATAACTACTTCATCGGTTCCTATTTAGTTATCATCATTTTAGGTTTGTATGTCCCTTAAGAAATTAGGTAATTTTATCATTGTACCTTGGGGGGGAGTCATCCCAAGGTGTCATCTGGACATTCTTCTTTGAAAAATTACGTTGTATATATATGTCAAATTCTGCATTTAAATGATATATATTTAAAGTTGGACATCCTTGACAAAATCTACACCTTTGACGCAGTGGTAATGAGTGCCCATTCGAATCAAGAAGTTTTGGTTCAAAATCCAAATAGCACAATGTTTTTTTTGTTTTTTTTTATAGTCACAAACCATTATTCTTGGACACCCTTAATAAAATTTCTAGCTCCGCCCCCTAGCTGATTTTACCCCTATTTAGTGTTAGCTAACTTCCAATAAATAAACATAAATTGATTTATTTTGATTAATTAAATTGACTAATGAAAATGAATTAATTATTTAATTTTCCTATGTTGGTCAAATTTATATTTTCAAAATTAATAACTTTCAAAGAAAAAAATTATCATGGATAAAGTATATCATGTCATAATTGGAGAAAATGATCAAAATGGTCGTTGATGTATAGGGGTTGCTTTATTTTGGTCCTTAATATATAACAAAAGGGGTTCAATTTGATCATTTGCCCTAAACTTAACAAATTTGTCCCAAAAAAATGTTAAATATAACGGTGGACCCCACGTAACTTACAAAATCCACCATTTTTCTCTTCTTAATTACTTCAAAATCATGATCTAACACTATTTTACTAAGAACAAATACAATACCATCCCTATAAACATTTGCAATCATAGTATAGAACCAATCACAGCATAGCAAAACTTCACACTAAGAAGAACCCAAACTCACACCGCATCATATCTCTCTCATCCATCATAAAAAATTTCAACTTGCTAGGGTAAAATAAGAAAAATAACGTTATTTATGTATTGATTTTCATAACGATATGTATTAAAGATCATTAATTTTAATAAAAACGATATATAAATATAAACAGAGGAAGTAATTGATTTTGGACAGATTTGTTTTTGTTATTATAAACAAGGGATACCAAGAAATGAGAAAACGAAAAAAGGAGACGCATTTTCTAACAAAATGTCGTTTTTTTCGTAGCAATTGCTATTAATAAGTGATGCTCTCTAATTAGAATCATTTTTTACTTTTAGTGATCAAATGCAATGACACGTAATCCTAGTGTTTTTTTTAGTTTTTATTTTTATTTTTATATATAGTAGATGCACATTTTATGATTAGTTTGAGGGGAAGTATTTAGGTAAATAAGTTTTTGAGATTTCAATGATAAAATACAAATTTAATACACTGCTGTTCAATAAATTGAAATAGTTTTTTTTTTTTTAAATAAAATATTTCGTATTGGATAATGTGAAAATCATGGTTGAATGAAAATATACTAATTGTTTTATTATTAAAATGATGTAATTGAAACACAATATATAATATTAAGCTTGACAAAGAACTCTAGTATTCTAACATTATTGTGGATGGATTTGTTCTTTCCATCTCTATCACCACTTAATTCAACTACTTGAATTCCTTAAGTCCACGAGTTTGAATACATACCATATTTCATTAATCATACCTAAAGGCTATATGTTACCTACTATAAAGATATCTCAAAATTGAGTGTTAGTTAATATTTTTCTAATAAATATCTCAGTGAGAACAATTTAAAAGTGAATCTGTCACGATCCAGACCGTCGTGATTGACACCCACACTAACCATTCGGTGGGACAACCGTTACTACAACTCGACTAAGCAATTTTAACGACAAATTAAGCATTTAAAAATACGAAAGCAGGTTTAAATGATAGATAAAAAGAGACTTCCCATAAACTCCAAAAAATTTAAATAAACGATTAAACAAACTATTTTGGAAGTTCAACCCCTAGAACCTAAAAGTCAATGTACCAAAACTCTGTTAACCAACAAGTCTAAGAAAAACGGGTGCAACCCCGAAACTAATCATACGAATAAGCCTAACTATATAGTCTGAGTCCGAAAGAATGGACTAAAAAATAGAAGACCCATGACATCCTGGAAGAACTGGCTCACCCTTGAATCCGGTCTCGAAACAGTGATCTCCTAATTGAGGTATGTCGGTAGCCGCCTCAAGATGTCTGTACTCAACAAAGAACGAGTAAGTGCAGTATCAGTACACAACCACAGTGTACTGGTAGGATCACGCGGCCACTCCATTAAGCAAAATACACGCAAGCAATTACAACACAGTAAACACACACATACAGAATGCATAACTCAGTTATCATTTTAGGAACAACATACAATTTCCTCATATCACCGACTGACAAAATGAATGTAATAATCACAAGTGGTCCTCTCATGGAACCCACACCCAAACTATTACGTGACACCCAATCCAATATATGTGTCAGAACGTGACACCCGATCCAATATATGTGTCAGAACGTGACACCCGATCCAGTCAGCACAACCACAATCACAATCACACTCATAATGAACAATGCTCATAGTCATACAATCAAGTAATGGGTTTATGACATGTAATTGTTCATATATACTCATTTGCATTAAATTTGATTTACAATTCCTTATTCATATACATGCATGCATACAATGAAGCAATTAACCGGCATATATCACACAAACAGGAAATCAAACCATCACCTACCTCGAAACCAAGCTTGAACCCTCCAAGACTCTTGAGCCTTTTCTTTCCGGAGTCCTTCAGCTTGTTCTTGGTCTAAAACAGTTAAATAATGCAAGGATCAATAAACAAGGCCTAATTTACCCGGATAATAATCAAACTATCAATCCTAGGCCAAACCCAAGATCCCAATACTCAACTAGGGCTTTTTCAACCATTAACTTCAGGCCAAAACCCTCCCCCAACGATAAGTACTCAAGATTCTAAGTTCTACGAATCGAAATACGGATTAAGGGAGTAATTATCTTACCTTTAGCACTAGAAATCGTGGAAACTGTCAAGATATCGCCTTGGGTCGTCCCTTAGCTCTTAAGAACGAGGTTTTGCAGAAAATAACAATTTTGGGGGTTTTTCTCGATTTAAGTCGCGACTGTCCTGCTACAGCGGAACCTAACCCGCCACAACAGCCTCGCCATGGCGGAACTAACCCCGCCCTGGAGGCTTGCACGGAGACAGAAAGTCGAAATTTGAATTCCAAGCTCCCATTTCGCAGCACACCTTCAATCCTTGACGTTCAAAAACTATCTCTTCACGGTAAGATCAGTTTCGGGAGTTCTACTCACCCGAATTCGATTTCATAAAGCCGTACAGACTCCTTAACGTCTTGGCTATCCACTCATGTGATCAAATTAATAATTAAACCTCCTGTTCATTACCAGATTTCCCTAGACCTCACCTGACTCAGATTTCGTTCAAATCTGGCCTACGCTAGAAATTTCTAGGTCACTACTCAAAAGTTTTCTGGCCCAAATTCTTTCCCCGTTGGCTTTTCCATAACGACGGGAACAGGTCATTATAATAGATACCAATTTACCCATCACTCGTCTCCGAGTGATAAACTAGGAGAATTTACTAAGGCAAGAGTAGAGTAGCACCTGAATCGTCGAATAACTGAGGATACTTGTCTCGCATGTCCTTCTCGATTTTCCAAGTAGCTTCCTCAACCGGACGATGCTTCTATTGAACTTTCACGGACTTTATCTCCTTGGTCCTCAGCTTCCGGACATCGGGATTAAGAATTGCAATTGGTTCCTCCTCATACTGAAGGTCTTAATCTAACAAAACTGAGTCCCATTTTATGATGTAATCTCCGTCCCCATGATACTTCTTCAACGTGGACACATGAAACACTGGATGGACTCCAGATAGGCTAGGCGGTAAAGCCAACCTATAAGCCACTGGCCCTACACAGTCAAGAATCTCAAATGGCCCGATGTATCGAGGACTAAGCTTGCCCTTCTTGCCGAATCTCATCACCCCTTTTATGGGTGACACTTTTAGAAGAACTTGCTCACCAGCTTGAAATGTCATGTCCCTTACCTTACGGTCTGCATACTTTTTCTGTCAACTATGGACTGCTAGAAGCTTAGCTTGGATGCTTCTCACCTTATCCTGAGCATCTTTCACCAAATCAACCCCCAACGGTTTCACATCTCCAGCCTCAAACCAACCAATTGAATACTTACACATCCTCTCATACAATTCCTCAAATGAAGTCATCTCAATACTTGAGTGATAAATATTGTTGTATGTAAGCTTAACTAACAACAACAGCTATTCCCAATAACCACCAAAGTTGATAGTACACACGTCTGCAACATGTTATCAAAGACCTTGACACAATTATTAGGACGAATCTTTTCTCACATAACCATGATAAAATCCTAAATCAATACTCACTACAATTAGAGGTGAACCTGAATCAACCAACACACACTCACATTACCCAAACAATCATAGTTCTTATCAACATCTCCATCTCACAACATAAATTTCCATGAGCTTAAGTTATAAAAATTTGATCTTTAGACATCAGATACTCATCGAGGGATATATCCAAGCATACAAACCTTCTAACAACACTATCGAAATGCTAGATTAGTAATTGTGATTGTAGATTACCCTTAAGAACATTAGAATTGGACCCAATGATCGCCACATTCAACCACACATAATCGATACATGACCTCGACGACTAGATGAATATTAAGATTGTCGGACAACCACAAATACGCATGGTAGCTCTTCTATAAATTCTCATAAGCAAGGTGGTACATGTAGAACCACTGGAATACTTTAACAACTCTAAGACAACACCAAATATGTCCTCTTAAATAACCAAATCTTCCCAATCATCCCACTCAACCAAGAGAACATTGCAAGATCGACTTACCTGATCCACTACTAGGGATCCACCCACAAAAGTGAAAACACACATGAGCATAACTAGTGAATCATACTCACAACCATCTACAAAATGAAATAGATGGTCACATAAGAATTTACGGAATAAAGATTGAATAACACTAAATGTTTTTCTTCTGAAGAGCCGATACCAGCCATTTCCATTCAGTTGACTCCACAAACTCTTCACATCATTCCACTGAAGCCCACACTCTCAATACTAACAACCATCATAAACACTCCGACCATTTACCTTACTCTAAACCAACACTTTGAAATGAAAACCTTTCTTAGGTACTTTAACAATCAACAATAATAAGCTACGACTCAAGCCAGGTGTAAGTCCTTTCAAATGCTCCATACCCGATACAATTGATCATTTCTCACCTTGAAAATTCATACCTTGACAAAATATATCACCACGAATGTAGACTTACAATGAAAAATCTGAATTGTAAATTTAACTGTATAACACAATCCCCTTATCTATAAATATTAGCTTATACCTTGAAGATTTTTATGAACTCATGGATCTTCGCTTATCATTGATCGCCTATCCATCAATCTTACAATATCTTTCGCTAAAAAATCAATCGTACTCATTACTAAACTCAAAAAGAAAAACAAAGCACTTATCATCACACTCGAGCTAATGTCTGTACACTCCTTTCTCAAGTCTTTTTCAATAGTTTTTAACCAATCTGCTGGACCTGTGACATTATTACCATAGCCATAGCAAAACGAATGAATTCACGCATCTCTGAACCCAATTATCTACCCCTCTGAAGATACTTCTTTAGCCTTTGCAATCAAATAAAATATTCTTGCTCTCACCTCTCTCTAAAGGTTGTACTACATCCCACTATTTTTCTTTCATTATGACTCTAGCTCTTTTAAATTCTATTCGAGTGGTGTCCCACCATCTCTTAAAACTTCCCATACCACCACGTTACTCACCAAATATTAGAAAACCACAACCTTAGATACTCGCAAGTCGTGATTACTATACAAAATTCGCTTAACCAACAATCTTATTATATAGTTGCATCCCATCACAATCCATCACGAACTCTTATTACCATTATGCTCAGTTAGCCCTGGCTATCACTACGAAGTCAACCTTTTCATCG
>JAJONR010009277.1:0-14634 GCA_029582245.1 Solanum etuberosum
TATATATATATATATATATAAATAATAATAAAAGGATGGATTAATTAAAGCCATTGGATTAAATTGGATGGTCAAGATTAAAGCTGAAGAAGCACAATCCATGTGCTTCCTACGTGGCACGCGCGAATTGGCTGAATTAAAAAGACTTGGATTGCTAAGTTTTGCTCAAATTAAATCCATTTAAATTATAACCTCTTCTTTATTAAATAGTCATAATTTATTAAATTAAAAATAATTATTTTACAAGATTAGCTTATTTGATAAAATTAGTCCATCTCAAAAAATTAATTAGTATGAATTAGTAACTCATTAATTAATTAGGCTTCCTAATTTTTAAAAAAATGTACGAACAATATTTATTGCAATAATAGAAATTAGATTTAGTAAGAAAAAATCGAGTTTAACCTTAAGAACAATATTTATTTGACATAAAATTTAAAAATGAGAAAGTAAGTAGTAACATTGACACAATCCAACGTATATTTTGGTGGTCGCCCAAAATTGGATTGTGTCAATATTTCTTTGTCCATGGAGGAGAGTAGAGAAGACTGGAAAAAGAACTATTGACACAATCCAATTTTGGGCGACCACCAAAATATACTTTGAGCAACAACTTGACAAGAAATGTTTATGGAGTTATGGCCGAACTCTGGCTTCTGAGTTACCTAGATATCTCAGGCTTCATGAGAAATCAGGCCATATGTAGTTCGAGAGTGTAGGAACATAGCAAATTTTAATCAAAATTTGCCCCAGTATCAAATTATGGTAATACTGAAATTTTGGGTGGTGAGGTACGAAGAGATTAGCACGAATAGAGGGACGGGATATAGTCCTTAAGAAACTTGAACGAGAAATGCTACGTAGCAATTTCTACTGAAGACCTATGGTAGAGAGATGAATTTTCAAAAAGATTTCCCAGTGTCGAGTTATAATGAACTGAGACATGAAAGGGTAATAAGTAAGATTTAAATTTGAACTTCTGAAAATCGAGTCGAGTTGAGTTTTGAAAGCGAATCCTTGACGTAGCTAGTGATGCTTGACATTACACTAACTTGCCCTAGTTTGCTGCTTAGAGGGAGTTCCTCGTTGTAATGCGTTGTCCTGCAAAACATGTAAAAGGGTGAAAAGTACCTGTTGCGGTTCAAAAGTAATAAATTGAAATAGTAGTGTAAAGAGTAGAGTGTAGATGTTCAAACGATTGTTGATGTCTCTTTTTGTGTTGTGAATGTGATGTAGGTAAAGTAACTTGTAATGTAGAGGCCTCCGACTGGCGGAGCTATTGTAATGTAAAAGCCCGCATCTGGCTTTGTAAAGCTTGTAATGTAAAGCCTCCGGTTGGCCGGACTGTTGTAATGTAAAAGCCTGTATCCGGCTGTGTAAAACTTGTAATGTAGACCTCCACCGGGGGGGGCCGTTGTAATGTAAAAGCCTGTATCCGGCTGTGTAAAACTTGTAATATAGACCTCCGCCGGGCGGGTCCGTTATAATGTAAAAGCCTGTATCCGACTGTGTAAAGCTTGTAATGTAAAGCCTCCGACTGGCGGGGTTGTTATAATGTAAAAGCCTGTATCCGGCTGTGTAAAACTTGTAATGTAGACCTCCTCCTAGCGGGGCTATTGTAATGTAAAAGCCTGTATCCGGCTGTGTAAAGCTTGTAATGTAGACCTCCGCCTAGCGGGGCTGTTGTAATGTAAAAGCCTATATCCGGCTGTGTAAAGCTTGTAATTTAGACATCCGCCTGGTGGTTCTGTTGTAATCTAAAAGCCTGTATCCGGTTGTGTAAAGCTTGTAATGTAGAGCCTCCGGCTGGCGGGGCTGTTGTAATGTAAAAGCCTGTATCCGGCTGTGTAAAACTTGTAATGTAGACCTCCGAGTGGCGGGGTCAAACTGGTAATGTAAAGCCCTTGAAAGGTGGGCGACTTGTAATGTAACACCTTCATCTGGCGGGGTGAAACTTGTAATCTGACATTTAAGTGTCGGCGTATTACAGTGTTGCTATGCATGCATGCCCCCGATCGTTGGAGCTTCAGTGATATCACTACGGTGTAGTCTCCGATTGGCGGGGTGTTGCTTCTTTTGCTTATATACAGGCTCTGATTGGCGGAGTTCGGTCGAAGTTTGCTATGTACGGCCTCCGATTGTCGGAGTTTGACGTTGTTAGGTGGTGGTCTCCAATTGGCGGAGTTGTTGATGAGGTTAGATTACAAGCTCCAGTTGGTGGAGTTATTTTGACAGAAAGCTAACTATCCTATTTTCCTACGAGGGCCCCCTTTCTTCAGTATTTGGTCTGGATCTTGAGCATACCTGCAAAGATTTAAATGAAATATTCTTAGACATAAGATGCAAGTTGAAGTACTTCCGGGAAATAAAGTAGGGAAAGAGTATTTTGGCTCATGATTTTGAGAAGTCGAATGGCGTTTCTGGTCATGCCCCGACACTTGATGTTATTTTCTTGATTCATGTGTTCCTGCACTCAAAGAAAAATTTAGTTTGGGAGGGGGTGTTGATTTGTATCGACTCGCGGACTGAAGCCTCGTCACTGGAGTCCTTCGGCACCTTCTTAGTCCCGCACATAGTTTCTTAGCCTAGAGACTTGGTAGGCGGAAGAGTAGAAAAATCTTTTTGAAAAGAATTAGCTTGTTTTTTCTAGCAAATAAGTATACTACATATATATTAGGTATATATATATATAGTAATTCTCCAGCGTTTATAGATTATGACATGTTCCGAAGTCCATCGAGCTTTCCATTTTGTTGACTATATCCAACATAGTCTTCTTGTAGCTTTTACCCTTCTAATGAAGCTTCCCTAGCTCTTTCGCAGACACTGCGACGATCGAGATTCTTCATATTCAGAGGTTACGCTAACTATGAGGAAGTTTTCCCTAAGGGTAAAAAGAAGTGGAAATTATGCAGTGCATTGATCGAGCCTGACTCAGGCTGCCTATGTATCCCCAAAATAGGAATTAGATCGTAACGTAGTTCGAATACAAGTGGGAGAAAGTATGTAATGCAATGACCGATCTTGACTCAAGCTGCCTACGTATCCAAGTGGAATCAGGTCATAACGTAGTTCGATACAATAGGAAAGTGAAAAATATGAAATGGAATGACCGGGCCTGACTCAGGCTGCCTACATATCCAAGCGGAATCAGGTCAGGATGTAGTTCAGATACAATAGAAAAGTGAAAAATATGAAATGCAATGACCGGGCCTGACTCAGGCTGCCTATGTATCCAAGCAGAATCAGGTTAGGACGTAGTTCGAATACAATAGAAAAGTGAAAAATTTGCAAGGGACCGAATCCGACAAGGAATTCCTACGTATCCCACCGAGGGAATTCAGGTCGAGCATAGTTCTAAATATATGGAAATGATGATTTTGGGTTTTCTAAGGGAGACCGGATCCGATGTGAGTTGCCTACGTACCCCACCGTGGGAAGTCAGGTCCAGACGTAGTTCTGTTACTTTGAAAAATGCAAAAGTACAAGAAATAAGCACTAATCTTTAGGTCTTCATATGTAGTATTTCTTGATGGCGTCTGAATTGATTGGCTTTGTGATCACTCTAACGTCCATTTCTGCTAAGATTACTGCTCCTCCAGAGAGTACTCTATGAACCATTAGGGTCCTTTCCAATTTGGTGCAAATTTCCCTTTCACTTCTCCTTGGTGAGGAAAGATCTTCTTCAATACTAACTGCCTCAGTGTGAATTGTCGAGGTTTGACTTTCTTGTTGAATGCTTTGGTCATTCTGTTCTGATAGAGTTGACCATTACAAACTGCATCCATCCTCTTTTCATCGATGAGCATCAATTGATCATGCCTGCTACGTATCCATTCTGCATAATTCAGACCAACCTCTTGGATAATTCTTAGAGATGGTATTTCCACCTTGGCAGGTATTACTGCTTTCGAACCATAGACCAACATATAAGGAGTTGCCCCAGTGGATGTTCTTATTGTGGTGCAATAACTGAGTAAAGCATATGGTAGCTTCTCATGCCATTGCTTGTGCCTGTCCACTATTTTTCTTAAAATCCTTTTGATATTCTTATTTGCGGCATCAACTGCTCCATTCATCTATGGCCGGTAAACTGTGGAATTTCGATGAGCAATCTTGAACCTTTCACAAGTTTCTCTCATAAGATCGCTGTTTAGATTGACTGCATTATCTGTAATGATTGATTCTAGAATTCCGAACTGACAAACTATATTATTGCGAACAAAATCTGCTACTACCTTCTTAGTCACTGCCTTGTATGTCGAAGCTTCTCCCATTTTGTGAAATAATCAATAGCTACTAGTATGAAACAATGTCCATTTGATGCGGAAGGCTCTATGGGTCCAATAACATCCATGCCCCAAGCAGCAAATGGCCAAGGGGAACCCATCACATTGAGCTCGTTCGGTGGAACCCGTATAAAATCTCCATGCACTTGACACTGATGACACTTTTGTACATACCGGATGCTATCTCTCTCCATGGTCATCCAAAAATATCCAGCTCTTAAAATCTTTTTTGCCAAAGTAAACCCATTCATGTGAGGTCCCAGGTTCCTACATGTATTTCTTCCAAAAGCCTTGTCGCTTCTGCGGCGTCGACACACCTCAACAATCCTAAATCCGAAGTTATCCTATATAGGATCTCTCCATTAAGGAAGAAATGATTAGCCATCCTCCTTAAAGTCCGTTTTTGCTTGCTTGTGACATTTTCAGGACATTCTTGTGCTTCTATCAACCTTCTGATGTCAAAGTACCATGGTTTTCCATCCAGTTCCTCATCTACATGAAAACAATATGCATGTTGATCATTTATCTCTACATCAATAGGTTCGATGTAACTTTTGTCTGGATGCTGAATTATCGAGGAAAATGTTGCCAAAGCATCGACAAACTCATTTTGAGTTCGAGGGACATGCTTGAACTCAATCCTGGTGAATCTCCTACTCAACTCTTTTATGTAATGCAAATAACGCAGGATCTTGACATTTTTAGTGGTCCATTCTTTTTGCACCTGATGAACCAATAAGTCGGAATCTCCAATCACTAAGAGTTCTTTGATGTTCATGTTTATGGCCATCCTGAGTCCGAGAATACAAGCTTCATATTCTGCCATGTTGTTGGTACAATAAAACCTAATCTTGGCTGAGATTGGGTAATACTGACCTGTTTCCGAAATTAAGACTGCTCCTATTCCAACTCCAATAGAGTTTGATGCCCCATCAAAGAACATCCTCCATCCATCATACGACTCTGATATGTCTTCCCCTACAAACAAAACTTCTTCATCAGGGAAGTAGGTCGTGAGTGGCTTGTAATCCTGGTCCACTAGATTTTCTGCAAGGTGATCAGCCAAGGCTTGTCCCTTGATGGCCTTCTGTGTCACGTACACAATATCAAACTCGCTCAACAAAATTTCCATTTTTCCAGTTTACCTGTAGGCATCGGCTTCTGAAAGATGTACTTGAGTGGATCCATTCTTGAGATCAAGTACGTGGTGTATGCAGATAGGTAATGCCTAAATTTTTTGCGCGATCCAAGTCAAAGCGCAACATGTTCGTTCCAACAAGGTGTATCTTGACTCGTATGGTGTGAACTTCTTTCTCAAATAATAAATGACTTGCTCTCTTCTACCTGTCTCATCATGCTGCCCCAATACACATCCAAATGCATTATCCATGACAGATAGATACAATAACAAAGGCTTTCCAGGCTTCGGTGGGACCAATACCGGTGGGTTGGAAAAGTATTCTCTGATTCTATCGAAAGCAATTTGGCATTCCTCTATCCATTTTGTGGCAGCATCCTTCTTCAGTAATTTGAATATGGGTTCACAGATCATTGTGGATTGAGCTATGAACCGACTGATGTAATTCAGTCTTCCTAAGAAACTCATCACGTCCTTCCTTGTCTTGGGGGGATGTAGCTCTTGGATTGGCTTTATTTTTGATGGATCCAATTCTATGCCTTTCCTACTAACGATGAATCCTAGTAGCTTTCCCGCGGGTACTCCAAATGCATACTTTGCTGGATTCAACTTCAGATTATACTTACGCAACCTCTCAAAGAACTTTAGTAAGTCATCCAGGTGGTCTGAACTTCTTTTGGGTTTGATAACGACGTTATCCACGTACACTTCAATTTCCTTGTGGATCATGTCGTGAAAAAGGGTAGTCAAGGCCCTCATGTAGGTTGCACCAACATTTTTGAGACCAAAAGGCATTACCCTATAGCAATACACCCCCCATGGAGTGATAAACGTTGTTTTCTCTACATCATCTTCGTCCATCAGGATTTGGTGATATCCTGAAAAGCAATCAACAAATGATTGCAACTCATGTTTTGCACAATTATCGATAAGTATATGAATATTTGGAAGAAGGAAATCATCCTTAGGACTGGCTCTGTTGAGATCTCGATAGTCCACACATATTCTGATGTTTCCATCCTTTTTTGGCACAGGCACAATATTGGCTAACCATGTGGGTAATTTGTAACCCTCGCATCATTTGCCTCAATTTTCTTAGTTACCTCCTCCTTGATCATTAAACTCAAACACGGCTTGAAATTTCTTGTCTTTTGCTTAAGGGGTAGACAAGTGGGATCAGTTGGTAATTTGTGTGAGACAATATCAGTGCTTAATCCTGGAATGTCATCATAAGACCAAGCAAATACGTCAACGTACTACTTAAGCAACTCTATTAACTCTTGCTTTCTTTCAGCCTCCAAATGTATGCTGACTCGTGTTTCCTTAGCGATTTCCTCATTTCCTAAGTTGACCACCTCTGTTTCATCCATATGGGGTTTTTTCTGACTTTCAACTTGCTCGTTCTCATGTGGTAGATTTTCAGGCATCATGCTTTTAACATACTCTTCGTGATCTTGTTCATCACTTTCACCTTGCTCGGTGGATTCGTTACATGTCATAACCGTTGAACGAGGATTTTGATTAATATGAGTGCTGAAAAGTGCAAAAGATAAGTAAAAAATAAATAGATATTTAAAATAACGAGGTAATTTTGTAAGAAAAATAAAGACTTCTTATTTCAAAGCATTCTAGCTTTTAGAAGAGGAGAGCAACAAAATATTAGGCATGATTCAAGCCTCAATTTTATCATGTGAATTTTAAAATTAAAACTACTTTTCCACACTACCAGGACTCTGGTTGAAACAAGGACGGGCTGATGGTCCAGTTCTGCAAGATTTCTCCAGGTGCTGCATCACGAATAGTCAATTTCCTGAGATTTATCTCTTCCTCTTCTCTAGCCATGGCCACAAACAAATTGCCTATTCCTTCTACGATGTCATCATCGCCTGCTTGATCTGAAATTGAAGCTTATTCTGGTACAAAGATTGTCTTGTTTGGCCCGTGGTGGACTCTTCCTGAGGTAGGCTCATATCCGAGTCCATTGGTGCCTCTCTGATGCTTCAGCTGGATTGGCTCAACTATGCCATTGGACTTGGGTCCAAGTCCACTCTTTGGCTGATACCCATACTTCAACATCTCCGACACAACCATTTTTGCTGCACTTGACAGTTTGGTATCATCTGGCTCTGCTTCCTCATTGACCCTTACAGCTTGCATAATTTCCAAAGTGTGAAAAATGGCTCCGTCTAACTCGTCAGCGATTGGAATAGAATTAAAAGAAAGAATAGGATGACAGAGCTCCCCGTGAATGGTAACCTCTGTGCGACCCCATTCAAACTTTACACACTGATGAAGGTGGAAGGAATTTCTCTTGCCATATAAACCCATGGTCTTCCCAACAACAGGTTGTAGCTGGATGATACATCCATCACTTGAAATAGGATAGGGAATTCAGCCGGACCTACTTGCAATGTGAGATAGATCTCTCCGATGACACTTCTTTGCGCTCCATCAAAAGCTCTAACTTTCACAAGAATTTCCCTTATCTCTCCTATATTCACCCCTAAATCCCTCAGAGTGGTGAAAGGACAAATGTTGCATCCAGAACCACCATCAATTAGAACTCGAGTCACAATCTTATCACAACATTTGATTGCGATGTGAAGCGCTTTGTTGTGCCCAACCCCTTCCGCAGGCAGCTCATCATCATGGAAAGAGATCTTGTTAGCTTCCACTATTCGCCCAATCGTTGAAGCTAAGGTTTCACTTGTGGTCTCTTTTGGAACGTTCACTCCGTTTAACACTTCCATTAAATCATTCCTATGAACTTCAGAACTCATAAGCAGAGACAAAATGGATATGTGGGCTGGTGTCTTCTTCAGCTGCTCTTCAACTGAATAGTCTTTACGCTGCATCTTCTTCCAAAATTCTGCGGCTTCAGCATCGGTAACATTCTTCTTTGGATTTTGTTCCTTTCCAAGAACTCCTCGATTTGGATCCTCTAGGGCATAACACCTTCCCGATCTAGTCATCCCTTGAGCCACGACAGTGTCGATCATCTTGCCTTTGGCACCTACTCTATAGTTCCATGGGACTGCTTTGGTGTCATACTCAGGCTTTCTAGCGATTAGAGTGGTCACTACAACTCTTGGAAGATATGTTTGGACAGTCAGAGGTTCCCTTAGTTGAACAGTGATAACGGGTTGAGTAGAAGATGTCATGGAATCTGCTTCATCTATGTTTGGATAGTCGGGCCCCTCATATTCGTCATCTAGAGTAACCATGTTGACCTCCCGATTCTCATGGTTTGGCAAGGGGTTGTTGTTCACATTGGGAGGTGCTGGAGTGCATTTGATTACTCCTCTCCTGATCAAAGACTTGATCTGGTTCTTCAAACCATAACAATCTTCTGTGTCATGTCCTTGGACTCCCGAGTGGTAAGCGCATCGCTTTTTTCATTGAAGTTACGAGGGATTGGATCAGGAAGTTTTACTTTAACTGGTTGCAGCACTCCTGCTGTCCTCAACCTCTCAAATAATTGGGCATAAGGTTCGGCAATATGTGTGTAAGCGCAAGCATTTCTAGCTTCGAGATTTGGACGTGGTCTCGGTGTATATGCTGGTCTATTTTGGTGGATTGGTGCTTGGATAGGGACATATGGTCTTGGAGGATTTTGGTATGCTGGTGCTCGGGGTGGATTATAGTGTGGTTGGGTATTATGTACTTGGTATGGGACATATGAAGTATGTGCAACAATTTGGGGATTATTGTGGTATCGGTGGGATGGTCCTCCCTATTGGTAGGTGACAGCTGAAACATACTCCCTTTTCTTCTTGATGCCGCCAATGGCACCCGACTGTATGGCCCTACTTGCAGCTTGCAATGCGACCATAGACTGAATTTTCCCAGATTTGACACCTTCTTCTATAAAGTCTCCCATCTTGACCAGTTCTGCTAACTTCTGGCCCATCATTGACATCATCTTGTCAAAGTAGATACCTTCTTGAGCTCGAATAAAGTACTTCGAGAGCTCACTCTCATCTAGTGGTGGTTGCACCCTTGCGGCTTCAGTCCTCCAACGTCGTGCGTACTCCTAGAAATTCTCAGATGGCTTCTTCTGTATGTTGGCCAATGAGAATCTGTCAGTTGTAATTTCGGTATTGAACCTGAAACAAGTCATGAAATTCACAACAATTTCCTGCCAGTCATGCCATTTTCGAGGGTCCTGGCGCATATACCAGGTCAATGCTTCTCCAGACAGACTCCAAATGAACAACTTCATCCTCAGTTTCTCATTTCTCCCTACACCGACTAACTTGTCATACTATGCCCTTAAATGTGCGTGAGGGTCACCCTTTCCATTAAACATGTCAAACTTTGGTGGTTTGTATCCTACCGGCATGTCAATGTCTGGATGGATGCACAAGTCATCATAATCGAGACTCTTCGTTCCTCTAGTAACTTGTAAGTTTTCAATGCCTTTCTTAGACCTTGAAGCTGTGCATTTATCGATGCATCTTCTTTCAGATGGGCATCTTTCTCCATTTCTGCATATTGATCGACCTCATACGGGACATTAACCACAGCTGGCGCTGTGAAGGTAGGAGCTCCAGCAGCATATACGGGTGGAACATGTGGCTCATAAGGAGCGGCAACATGTGCCCCAAGTATCTGCTGCATTGTAGGTATGGTAGGGTCACGATTAGAAAGGTTAGGAACGATCCTGACTACGGTTGGAGAAGCTAGTGGAACTCGACCGTGAGCAGGAGCGTGTTGAGTTTGTTCTGGCTGACTTGGTATGTTCGCAGAAGGCAAGTCAACCTTTGGGAAGTAGATAGGCGTCTTGGAAGTTGGGAAAGTGGTAGCCGACAGTTTGGCCAAGTTTCACACTTGACGTAATTTTTCCCTCAAGATCTCGAGTTCTTGTTCTATGTGAGCCATTTTCTCTTCGTTTTGAATGTCTGCTACGTTTCGAGAACTTTCGGGGTTCTCAATAGGTATCATTATGTTTGTGGCAGCGTTGAACTCATCTTTATCAGCCATCTTTCCTTTTGAACGAAGGTTGTATCGTGAGTCAGCCAGTTTACAAGTCGACACAAATCAACATACTTTTGGGAATAAAAAAAAGAAAAGAAAACAAAGACAAAGGAAAACTATGTTAGTTTGGGAGGTATTGAAAGATGTAACAAATATGTAAGTGTAACACATATATACACCAATTTAGCGACATTCAAAACTCGTCCTAATATAGAACCTCTTTTTTCCTGAGGTAGTCCTACATTGCAATTAGTTTGATACTGAATGATCCATTTAAACACATTTTAGATTTGGAGCAAACATAACTTAATTGATTAAGGTAGTCTAGCTATTACAATGAGGTAGGCGATCAGAGGCCTAAGAATTGAAAGTACGGGGGTGGCCACAAGGCATACAAGAGAGATAGGCCACACGACACTTTGAGGAGCTTATGAGAGAATTCAAAGAGGAAAGACAACCTACGGCTAGGTTAGGGCATCGTCATCATCTCCCAAATCATAGTAAGGCCCTAGCTGATACTTTGGGGATTCGTCGATCTTCCATTCCCAATGGTTTGAATCTTCCCTATCATCAAACCCTATGGAACCATATTCCGAGTGAGCGTCTTCTGCTGTTGGAACAGGTTCATTCTCCATATGCATCACTCTGCCATCTATAGGGTCATACAAGTTAGGGTCATGCTCTGAATATTCTTCTGGATCCTCTTCCATCTCCTCAGTTGGCTCTCTAGGATCCTCTTCTGGGTCTTCCTCCATCTCTTCCTTTGGTTCATCATCAACTGCCTGTATGAGATGGTTGACAGACCGTGGGGTCACCTGATGATGCATGGTTGTGGTGATGGGCATGAGGTTCAATAGCACCGTGACAATTTGATTTGATCTTTGGGTGTCCGTGAACCCTAAGATTCCATCATAGCTAGGCCTTGCGAGAATTCCTCCCATCATAAACCAAGTATAATATTCAGGGGTGCACCACGACTCAACCCCCATGCCTGAGTCAAGAATACCATACCATCCTTGTACCACAACAGCGATCCTTTCGATCAGGATTCTTCATTCATAATCGACCTCTATTAGTGCCATATTTGACCATAGAGGAAAGCCTTGGGTAATCCCAAACTGTCGGAGGACTCTTAGAGGTGTGTAAGGCTGGAAGCCTTCCAACCCAATCAATTCAATGAAATAGACGTGGTTGGTTCTCAACAAAGCTCGGCCATGGATCCATGGTAGTCGCCACTGAATATGGTTCCCTGTGAGGTGGGTCAGGAAAAGGTGCCAACCATCTTCATTATTTGGGGCATCCCACATGTTCAATCTCATCGTATGGCTTCTGATTTTGTTGTGTAAGTCTGCTTCAGTGCCATTTTCTGCTTGTCTTTGATAGAAGTGTTCCAACACCCAAATCTGTAGCAACAGGTTACTTCCGTTAAAATGATCATATCCTCTAGAGCAGAGGGGTAATGATTGAAATATTTCTGCCAAGATCATGGGTACGATGGTTACTCTAACAGGTCCTCTAAATATGTAAATGACCATAGGCAGTAGGTTAATGTTTCTTTGGGAAGATCATAATACCCAAAAAGGCTACCACGAAAGCAATAGCCCTGTGCCTCTCCCAATCAACTCTGGAGATGAAGAATTCTTAGTGGAACCTATCATAGATCTCTCGAAGACCGAACCTTTTAAAGAGATAATCCAACTTAACCCATCTCTCGTCAACTCTTCGCAAACCTGGGCCTACTCTCAACCCAAAAGACTGGAGAAAACCAATTCCTGATGTAGTGCGGGGGGCCAAGGGTGCTCTGCCAGTCAATGGTAAGTCAACAATTTGACTTATCTCCTCTACTGTTGGTGTGATTTCAAAATTTGTGAACTGGAAAGTCATTGTTGCTGGTTTCCAGAATTCAATCATTAGAGTAATGAGTGAATTGTTTGCATCAACATTCAGTAGATCAGTTAATAACCCCAAGTGTGGCATAATCTCATTTCTGTATGCCACTCGGATGTTTCCCCACCAATCTTTCAAAATTTGGGGGACCTCAGTCATCATCCTGATATTAGGGAGGTTTTGGTTGATTTGCATCTCAAAGAAAGGTAAAGGGTATGAAAAGTTTATTTACTCTAAATCTGTTACGTGTTTTAGTTTGGATCATTCAAATCAATTTCAAATAAAATGTATGTCGTCGAGTTTTATAGAAGAAACTCATTGACATGTGGGTAGTTTCCTAAATGCAACGACAATACCTCATATTGTCTTGCCTAAGGCTATGCAACATGACCTATTTCTAGAGTAGAATTTTTTTCATAGATGATTGAGAGTGGGACTGAGTAATTGCGAGAAGGCGCACTATCTTAATTGCACCAACTCTGAAACTAAGGAATCCAAAGAAAGTTTTGAAGGAGTGCAGAACACCCCTCGCGTGTCAGTGGGTGTTTGTATATGGCCAAAGACTCGATAGAAAGTGATAATGACAGTGTGAGGAAAGCAGTAACAGATAGTATTTTAAAACAAATAAGGAACACAAATTTGGATTTTACTTGCGACCTTTCAATCAAAGAAATATATCAATTCGGTAAAACAAACAAGAGGAAATAAACAAGTAATCACAAGTATTATTCCTAAATTAAGTTTTCTAAGGTTAAAACCTAAGAAAGATCCCCAGCAGAGTCGCCAAGCTATCTCACCCTATTTCGAACTAGCGAAACAGTTCACAACATATTATGGATGCCACTCTGATTTTTGAAAATTGTTTGTTTTGTTTTAGAGTCGCCACCTAAATTTTAAGGAAAATATTAGGAAAACCATTTTTTAAATATGTAAATGTAAACTCTGTTTTAATTTGCGAAACCAGTGAGATTCTGAGTAAGGGTTTTGGTTACTCGAGGGGAAGGTATTAAGCATCCCTCAGAGCCTATCCGAAGATAGTTCTTAAACTCAATTTAGGAAAAAATTAATTAGGAAAACTTATCTATTTATTTTATTTTAAAATCAATGATAAGTAAATTAGTTTAAGAAAAAGAGTAAAATACAGGGTACAACATATATATGTCTATTAAATAAAATTAATAGTAGTATGTTTATCATATAGTAATTAAATAAGTAAAATAAATAAGTGTACTTAAAATGTATGACAAATTTTTATATGTTGGAAAATATAGATGTATCATAATAAACTTATCCTAAAAATATATAGATGTTGAATTTATGAAAATCTGACGTTATATTAGGATGTGAAAGAAAATAAAATAAGATAGTAGTCGGGTGTAAATATGTAGTAATATGTGATATGTAATGTAACACCCCATAAATTTTTTGAACTAAGACTCGAACATCCTTCGTGGTGAATAGGATTTTACCAAGGAATTTAAAATTTCTTAAGTATTAAGGTCAGGTCACTAGATATAGCACCTTGAGTTCCAAAAAGAATTAAAGAGAATTCCTTCAAGTCATTTCTTAGTTCTTTTAAGTTTTGGGTCAACTTCAAACGACCATAACTTTTAGTACATGATGATTTAGGAGACCCAAAAGATATCAAATGAAATATCTCTGAGTCCTCTTTCTAACGCCACCGAGTTTGTTAATTTTCAAGCTCGTATGAGGGAGATATGTCTTTTTGAAGTCAGGCTGTCCATTTAAGGAAAGTTACCCAAAAATAGGAGGGGTATTTTAGTCTTTTCCTTACCCCCACTTATTCTAAATGAGAATTACACCCAATTAAGGGTATAAACTGATTAGAATCAGTTTCATTCATCCCCAAAAGCATTTAGAGTTTTAGAGAGAAGATTAAAGAGGAGAAAAAGTTCAAAGTTTCAATCATTCTTTCAAGAAATTCAAGATTTCGCCAAGAACCTAGTTCTTTGAGGTATGTGAGCTTCCATAGTATTGGGTTCGTTCACCCATACGCCAATCCTGAGTTTCTTTTGTGAATCTATCCATAAATATTGAGCAATTTAATTTCTTGATAAGTTCTTGATAAGTGCTCTTGAAGTTTCCTTATCTATTAAGTTTTGATGTAAGATTCTACTTGGGTCAACTTCAAACGACCATATCTCTTAGAATATAAAGAGTTACGTGGGTCATAACCTATCAAATTAAAGGTATTTGAATCTACTTTCCAACATCACCAATTTCGTGTCAATCTAATTTCTAAGTAAAAAGTTATGATTATTTTAGTAACCTGATATAGTGCTGTTATGAATTAGCCGACGGAAAAACATTAAAAAGGGTCGT